>JACEGR010010009.1:0-21804 GCA_014170235.1 Listronotus bonariensis
TATTTAGTATACGGTTTTCTGCTATTTTAACGATTTTTTAAAATATTTTGACGTATAGAAGGAACAGTTTAAAAATGTAAATTCGGTGCTCTTTGATAAGAAAAAAAATCACAAAAAGTTTAAAGCAAATAAATTGGCATGCTTGTCGTCGCGGCCGCCTTTGCTATATTTCTTTTATGATATGCCGGTTGATGCAGCTGGTCATCGCACTATGGGATAGAAATTAAGTTTTTTGGTCAAAATTCTTAAACTTACCAATCTAACTTAAAATAGGGTGCTTTTTACTGGAAAAATATTATAAATTATTACAAATGTTTTTGGAAACCTAAAACTTATTATATGTTTTATAACTTTACACCCCCTTAACATTATTATTTTTTATTGTACTAAATAAACTAAAATGTTAGCTTGTTTGGTTAATTCGGTAATATTCTAATTAGTAATCCGATGATTATTATCTCATATGATATACAGGGTACGACAATAGGTATGATTTTTTAAAATGGAATACCCTAAATACCACCACCAAAAAATCCTTTAAAATGCTTTAAAAAACTTCTACATTTGATGTGCCTATCTCAATTAGTTTTGGAAATATGACCATCCAGATCTGAAAAATAATTTTAATTTATCCTTAAAAGCGTAATAGAGATACCTACATCTTCCCAACTTTTTTATTTTTTAACGTATAAAATAAATAAAAAACACTGTTTTGTTGGGTAGATTCTGTAGAATCCATATCTTTCATCAGAATGCTTTTATTTTTTAGGATATACAGTGTAGGACAAAACATATATTAAATTTTAAAATGGAAAACCTTGTAAATTATAAAAAAATCTTGTATCTGTCTTTACACTCAGAAGTAGCAAAAAGTAGGAAGGCAATTGTAAGTACAAAAACTGATAAAGAAAAAGGTAAAAAAATCTTTGACAAAAGTAGCGAGACTGCATCGGAAACACAACAATAGCTCTTATTATTTAAACTCTTTAACTTTTTTAGTAAACAAGGCTAATAATAAACTTAGTAGATTAAATGTTATATATTTATGTTTACTTAAAATACATTTTCAAGTTTCTTATTACCCCAGTAGAAGTCGTCATATCCTTTTATAATTTTGCGTACATGTAGTTTGGAGTATCTACTTTGAAATACACAGCATGAACCATTAAAATTTCAAAGTTGCTGTTTGGCCAAAATAATGGATTTCTATCCCATAGTGTATCGGCGCGTCGCTGTAAAGGATAGCGGCGCCTTTGTATAAAATAGTCCGATTGCAGGCGGCCTTTTTTATGTTGTATTATTTTCAAAGGGTATCGAATTTGCGCTTTTAAAATGTTCTTACTATACTAGCAACCACTCAATCGTTTGTTTTTTAACCATTGGTGTACCAAACTAGGCCCCTTTTTCGCCCAAAAGCTTTTTTCTGATAATTTTTATTCCCCTTGTGTTAGTACTTATACTTTATGTCTTCATGAACTTAATCCAAAGTTTTTAAAAAATTATCTACGTTGCTAACTGTAAATGTATAATTTAATTTCACAGCTTATTTTTAGTTGTCTTAATATCAATTTGAAAAATCAAAAGCTGAGTCACCTAGATCGATCATTTAAATAAGTTTACACTAATTTTTTTTAGCAAATTGGGCTATAGACAAATTTGCGTAAATATTATATTTAATAATAAATCAATTAGTTTTTCAAACCAAAATACACCTGGATCAAAATGGTGAGTCATAAGTAATTTGTTTTAAAGATGTTAATTAACTAGCTAGTTTAGATATTTCTATTATCGATTTATTTTTATTTCAAAATGGCGTTAGTAAAAACAAATGAAGAAAACCTTTTTAATTGGTTATTTGCATGTGTATTGGTTACTCAGGGACGGTTATATCGACTTTCTGATGGGGGGCCATAGGCCGAGGAAAAGTGTGAGACTTAAAAAAAAGGTCCTCTCATTCACTTTTTATATTTTTATTATTTTTCTTCATTCTTTAATTTCTAAAATTACAAAAATCCTTCTTCCCACGATTTAAACAAAAATCCTCACTGTTCCATCCATTTCATCATTACCCTCAGACCAGTGGACCAACCCTGAGGGGGGGCTATATCATCATTTAATGCCCAAAATGCCCAAATTTGCCATTAGGGTAGGGCGGGGCTAGTTGAGCATAGAGGTAAGTTGGGCAATCAAAATATCTCAAAAACTATCGACCGTACGCGAAAGCATTAAATAGCGCAAAGAAGGGGTTGCGCGAGGGGATTGATTGTGCAACCACTAGTGGTGATGCGTATCCGTGCGCTTTGTTTATTTTGTGATTAAAAAGTAAAATAATTGCAAGCCGGAAAATTTTATCTGTAATAGTTAAATGTATTCCGTTCTCAATCTGGTAAGTGTTAATCTTAAGTAAATTTATTGCAGTTTTAATATGTATAAAGACTTTAAATACAATTCTAACCGGTTTTTAATAAATTCACTTTTTCTTTAAAATTTCAGGTTGGGGTTAGTTGAGCTACAGTTGCCCAACTAACCCCACGGTTTTAAGTATAAAATGTTTTATTTTTTTTATTTTTTAGGATACGGACTTATAACAGTAAAACACTAAAGTCTTCTCAAGATTTAAAAGAGGCTGCAACCCGAACTTTATACAAGCAACAAAGAAAACAAGCTGACCTATCTAACTTATAAATTTTCTCTGAAAATAGTTTGACCATACCCAAAGGCTGGTCCAAGAAAAGCTGCAATTTTAACAGATACAGAAGGCATTACAAGAGAAGCAAAATAAAACTGCTTAGAAAGTTTAAAAAACGAAGATGAATTGATAGATATTAAATCCAATAGTTAATCTAAGCTAGGTACGTTGCTGTTTTATTAATATGATTTGTTGTTTTGTTACTATAAGATTTTAAATATAAAAAGCAAATTGTCAAAATGTATTTTTATTGTAAACGTATCTAACATTCAAGCCATGATTTCACTATACTTTCTAAGTGCTCCACTAGCCCCATACCCTTGCTCAACTTACCCCACCTAAGGGGTACGTTGAGCATACTTGACTTATATTTGTGTTTTTTGTAAAGAAATTATAACTTTTTACCTTAAGAAAGATTTAACTAGAACTAATATACCCTATTCTATTTTATTACCAATGTTGGATTAAAAAAAACAAGGAAAAATACTGTATAAATTTACCAAAGCTCACCATATATAATAATAATAATAATAATCAAAATAAGAAAAAAGTTCATAAGTATAAACATGAGTCGGCAAATTATTCAGACACAAGTATCTTAAATATCCTTTACCCCATTTTTTTATTTTTGCCAATTTTCATTTATGATATAAAGTGGGTAATTTAGAACTAGCTTTCTAAATTATTTTTTCATGGGCGTCTCAAGCGGCACCTGAACGAATATTTAAAAAAGTTACGCCATTGACTGTGAAATTTTTACACTTTCCTTACAAAAAGCAAAATACTTCATTTAGTCTCTTATTTTTTTTGGATTTTGTTTAGTTTAGGAGAAAAACAATCTCTTATTTGGATATTCCTAGACCATAAAAGAAACATTGCAGGAACTTTTTTAATTTTTTTTTTTAATAGCAATTTATACCTAATTAAACAACGTTTATATCTTATTTAACAAATTTAAATAAAATAGGTATTTTCGAAATTTTACAGTTTTAGTAGCTATACCAGAAAAAAACTGGCTGCCACATAGTGGTGACGCTAGAGAGGAGTCAGGGGTGGCCCGGTCCAGCCCTGAAAAATGGCTGGCCACCCCTGGAAAATTGGTGGGCCCTCCTCTGTAAGGTGGAAGATAAGAAAAAATAGGTTATTCAGAATTGTAGAAATGAGGACCTTTTTGCTCCTCAAAATTATTGCGGGACAATAATCTTATTGTGGACTAAAGGATATAAGGTTTTTATGGGTAAGGACCTTTTTTTGGTCCTCAAAAATTTCATACGATAAAAAAATTTGGCCACCCCTTAAAATCTTCGGCCCCCCTTGGCCACGCCTAAAGCAAAAAGCTGGCGTCGCCACTGCTGCCACAGGACACAGGTGCTTATTTGTCAAAGTCAAGAATTTTAAAAATACGTTTATTATTTTTTGAAGTAGTTTAATAATGAGGTTCTTATCAGAAAAACGGCTTCAAATTATATCTGAAATAAAAACCTCATTATAAAACTACTACAAAAAGTAATAAATAAATATTTTTATGTTTTACCCATCTATTATTGATCTGTAATACCTTAGAAACGGAATATGTTATGGTAGCAATAATACCTGCTATCACACCTAGGGCATTATAAGCGGGCTTTATAATAATGCCCGCTTATAATGTCCTAATGCGCTAATATGGAAATTTTATTGCTTATCCAATTTTATTTCTCTCACAATAAAGATCAAGTTTATACAAAAATAATTTTGTTAAACATATGTATTAAAATAAAATCAATAACTTACCAGTTCCTGAAAGCATGCCATTAAAACGGTTTCGGTTATTTGAAGAATTGCGTTCGCATCTTTCCAAATACCAATTATGCCATACTTCCGATCATACTGTTGCCTTGATTTAACTGGCAAAAGATTTTCGGTCGCTTTTATGGCCTTTTCTCTTATATTTTGTGGAATTTCTTCCATTTTGAGCAAATCGTTAAATAAAAAATGCCAACTGACTAACTGATAAAAACATCAAAGTCAAACTTAACACCAGTCATTATCTACTTACGTATACAGGTACAGGTGCAACTTATTTTTTTATATTGCGAATAAATAATGTAATTAGTCATTGAAAAACTCTTTTTGGGTAAAACATAAAGCATTGTATGCACCACGAGCTTACTGGACTATAATGCCCATCAGGTCAAAATCTATTTCGACCTTCAGCGCATTATAGTCCTAGTAACGCCCTTGATACATAAATAGCTATTAAAATTCTTGACTTTGACAAATAAGCACCTATGACCTGTGGCAGCCAGGTTATTTTAGGTGAAACTATCCTTATAGTATCCTGCAGTTTTTAATTAATTGCATCAGAAACGCAGGAAATAAAACCAGCAACCCCAATATCATAGAATTCCTTGTGAAAATCTCTATTTATTGCTAAAAAAATATACGGGGTATTTCATTAAAAAAATACGTCACTCGTTCTGTACCTCTTTTGTTTTTGTTTCAAATGTTTTTTCTGATTATATTATTAAATTCTACAAAAAAAATGCACAAAATGGATATATTCGTTTTTAAAAACTAAAAAATGAAAAATAATTAATAGTTTAAAAAAACTAAAAAACACGCTTTTATATGCAACCGAACTAAAAATTAGAAAATAATTTTTCATTAAAAAAATATTGTCATTTCATAGTAAAAAGCGTGGGGTGCATTTTACTATTTTTCATAACTTTTCCATCATAGATATTTGCAAATATAATAATTATAACATTTAATATTTTTATCACCCCACGCTTTTTACTATGAAATGACAATATTTTTTTAATGAAAAATTATTTTCTAATTTTTAGTTCGGTTGCATATAAAAGCGTGTTTTTTAGTTTTTTAAACTATTAATTATTTTTCATTTTTTAGTTTCTGCTACTCTTGACAAAATGGCGAAAAAATTTTTTAATGAACAAGAGTGGCAAATTTTAAAATTTTTCCAACAGATTGCAACTCACTAAAAAATTTCTTCTTCATTAAGTAGCAAAGTTTGAAATTTTGCCAACAGATGGCAATCCAGGCAATGTTTGGACCGTTGCCAATATATTGCAACCCACTAAAAAATTTCTTCTTCATTTAATAGCAAAGTTTGAAATGTTGCCAACAGGTGGCAACCTAGGTGTTGTTTTTATATTTTTATAATATAAAGGAAAAATTTTTTTCCTGGCGATCCAAAAAAAGAATGTTAATTTTTATTAATTGCACATTATGTATTATGTATACATTACACATAATGTAATTTTTATTATGGAATCCTTGAACTCATGGTGCAACTAACCCTATATTTTTATTGTTCATAAAAATTGAACACCCATGGTGCAACTAACCAAATTGTGTAAAAACTAAAAAATTTCTTCTTCATTTAATAGCAAAGTTTGAAATGTTGCCAACAGATGGCATCCTAGGTGTTGTTTTTATAATATAATGGAATTTTTTTCCTGGCGATTCAAAAAAGATAACGGGATACTGTTTTTAAATTATTGCATCTTCATCGGTCCTTGACACGTGTGCAAAGTTTCAAAGAAATCGAATAGCTGGAAGTTGGTTAAAATTAGGCTCAAAGATTCCGTTACATAGATAGATAGATAGATAGATAGTTACAACCCAAGTTAATAAAAGCGTGTTAAAAAAGCACAAAAAAGTTCAAAAATAAGGCCCTGTTTACTTTAAAATAAATAACCCTGTACAGTAAATACCTATTGGCAAAAATGTATTCTTATTAATTGTAAAAATATTGTTTTTTTGCATAACATAAACGTACCTATACAAAAAAAAAATAGTAACAATAATAATTCAACCGACGCGTATAAGTAAAAGTTATGCTTGAGTGAAAAAGTTGTTCAGGTGCTTTTCATCCGGATATCCGGTAAAAAGAACCATCGTACCAACGGTGTCTACAATCAGACAGACATGACTTCCCTTGTATTTTGGCAGCCAATTTTATTGTACTTTGTTGCAATTCATGGTGACTTCACTTATGATTCATTATTTAATGGCATAGATTAATTGTAGAAAAACACACATGAGGTGTTACTTTTACTTTAGTTTAATATAAAAGGTTGGTTTTTCAACAACAATTAGGTAATTAAACTTAAAATTTTAATTAGACAGCGAAAATGTAAAAAGACTATTGTATTTTTTTTCACTTAAATAACTAATTTTTTAGTTAAGTAAATATTGGGTTAAAGATGGGTCCAGATTTAATTTATTCTGAAAGCGATGCCGCCAAGTACACAAAAAATAATAAGGTATCTCTCTCTCTCTCTATTTTTTTCTTGGTTTTGATCCCTTCAGGTCCAATCCACCACTCTCCCCCTTCCGGACTATGCTTTCCAGGGCTTCGTCGGCGGAAAATCTGGATAATCGAGCTTGTAGCTCCCAGAAATTCCAAAAAGAAAACAAAAATAATTCTACAATAGATGCAATGCATAAATTGTCGGCTGTCAAACCACGACCTGCTACTGGTGTTACGTATAAGCTTCACTTTCACTACTGATAGTTCCCATGTCACGCCCATCTATTTCCCGCCATTTGAGAAATACCTCGTGTTCACCACCAAACAGGTTACCATCAGCTTATAGGAATCTTCGCTCACAGCGCTTAGATCCAGAAGAAAGATGCCGTCAATTTAGCGTGAATCTTTCCTTGATCCCCGAAGGTAAAAAACGTTCGTACGGCACCCCTAACCGCCACTCCGGGAAGAACTTTGTAGTCATCTACGCACGTCCGCACTGTCCGGAGGTCAAACAAAACAAACCCTTTTATGAACAATGATTTATTGCAGCAAAAAATATTCAACCCGATGAGTTTCTAGTACCACGCCACGTGCCACCGGTTTTATAGTAGGACAGAGGCGAAATAAGAGGATTTTTTTAAGTACGTGATACGTGTTTTAGCAAATATATATATATATATATATATATATATATATATATATATATATATATATATATATATATATATATATATATATATATATATATATGTATATATATATATATATATATATATATATATATATATATATATATATATATATATATATATATATATATATATATATATATATATATATATATATATATATATATATATATGTATATATATATATATATATACATCTGACTATCCTCCAAGCGTCCATACATTGTGAAATACCTATCTTCCGAGCGTCCCCTGCTTCGAAGCGTCCGTATACGGACGCCCGGAAGTTTTACTGTACGATAAGCCTAGTAGGAATCCCATTAGAGCCCTGGCAAAGTTTCAGCTGGACGCTTTCAGGGGAGTAAAGTATGTAAATTTCGTATATTTGTGTATATTTTTAGTTCAGCGCTTTCTCCAGTAGGCGGCAGAGCGCTAGCCGCTGTATATTCCTAATGAGTATATTTTTTTACAGTATGTCGATTACCAGGCGTCCTTTAAGTCAGATTTTTGTGATGCGGGTACCTAATGTTTGGCAACATTGTAGAACAATAATTTTAGAGTAATTTATACATGAAAGCAGTATTATTAGATTATTTCCATTCGTCGGCGTCGGCATATGGGGTTAAAAGTTGTTCTTTTTTTAATTTTGTAATAGGAACGTTAGGTGCTGTAAACCTTTCTCATTATTAAAATATTTTTTTTTAATTATCTAATAAAACAATAAAAACAAAAATTTGATTCACTACAATTTTTATTTTATTATGTGTGTGGTACAAAAAAACGGAAGTCAGTGTAAAATATTGTAATTTATTTTTTTACTTCTAGCAGTGTTTGTGATTACCCTGGAAATGGAATCACTTTAAATTAGTATAAAATTTGTTGAATTGTATTGCTGATAAGTTATATTAAATAGATCATGCAATTAAATTCGTTGCTTTTGATTTTAAATATACAGTATGGCTCATTAAGTGTGCAACAAACTAAATTTTATATTAAAATTAAAGCTTTGTTCTAAACTATATTTGCAATTGCCGGTTTTGTTCAAAGTCCAAAGATAAGCAAGGAATGTCAAAAATTTGAAAAACTATCTAGGTGTAAACCATTATTTAAAAAAAATGAACTAAATGTTAAGTAGGAATGTTATTAAGAATTTAAAGCTATGCCCAAATAAAAACAAATATTTTAATTTTTTAAGGTCCTGAGATTACCATCTCAAGAACTTGCTAATAAAATAGCATTTTTAAATGAAACCCTCTGTATATTGTATCTCAATTGAAAAGATATTTTAAGGATCCTAAAGAAAATATCACATCTGATATTTATATCTTTAATAGAAGTTCTGGATATGAGGCTATATGAAACTAAATAATAGGAGATATAATTCTCATTACACATATCTAACGCATTAATTGCTTAAAGGTAGTTATAAACATAGTGAATATAAAACATAATTTTTTTAAATTTAGACGCTCATATTTTTGAAACTATTAAAGATAGACATATCAAATACTGTATTTTTTAAATTTTTTAAATAGTAAAACAATATCCAGGGTGGTTTATTCAAAAATGGTACTTTATTACCGAGCTCTTGACGACAGCTATATTTCCAAAACTATAAAACATTGGAAATAATAATTTAATATTTTTTTACCGCTTCTTAGGATACCCTACCAATGATAATAAGGTATAATTATAATTATTCCATAAAGTAACAACATCGTGTTCTAAGTTCCAAATAAAAGTCCATAAAAAAATATAGGTACGCCACTGGAGTCAACTCTACATTACAATCTCCAAAACTATGCAATCTAAATTTTTGTATAATCTCTCATAACAAAATTTAAAAAAAACCCTGTTTATCTTTAAAACGAATCATACGTAAGATATGACTTATTTCTACCGCTAAAGTTTTAAAAATTGAAACCCTGAATGTGCCATCAGTTTTTTCTCTTGTTTTTGCCATAACCTGCAGTGACAACGAAAAACCGCCACCGTGTAAAAACCTAAATTTTACAGTTATAACAGAAAATAAAAGTTATTTTTCCGGTAGATTAACAAGTTTACATATTTACACGTTATTTTTAATCCTAAACACATTTTCTTCATTATAATGTTTATTATTATCAAAATAACAGGTACTTTAGGGTTCAGCAAAAATCACATTTTTGCCAAACCTCGTAGAAAAAATGATGCAATTTATTAATAGTAATAATAGTTACAATAAAATACTATAAAAAGGTTTTATATACCATCAACTTATGTAGACACCCTGTATAAGTTCTAATAAAAGAATCTACTTTCATATAAAAGAAAAAGTAGTAGTATACTTTGTTATAAATGCTATGGAAATTAAAAATAATGGAACAATATACAGGGTGTTTTCTTACTACGGTACGAAACTTAAGAGGGTGAATTCTTATGTCTTTTTAAGAAAAAGTTCCCATAAACAAATGTCCGGACCATTTTAAGTGGTACTAAAAAGTATATAATAAAATAAAAAAAAGATTTTAGTACATAAGAAAAATTACATTTTTTGATAAAATTCACGACTGCTCATTTATTTTAAGACAAATAATTGTTTATTTTTTATTTTGTTTGTCTATGAGTACTTCTAAGAAAAAAACTAAAATTATAATTTTTTCTTGAAAACAAAGCTAGATGCGAAGAAAATTTAGAAAACCAGAAAGTTGATTTTTCCAATCGGAAAAAATATAAAATCTTTGTAAGAGGCCGATGGCGTACTTTTTACATAGTAATATTGGTTGTGGTGACCACTGAAACGCCACTGGACCCAATTATCTTAACCCAGGTAGAATTTTCCAAGCGTCTTATTACATTAAATTAGTAAACCTAATTTCATCTAAATTGGTTAAAGGGTTTTTACGATATACATATAAAAATATCAACTCTTTTAAAAACTTTAAGGCCTGTATCTTAGAAAAGAAGCAAGTCCGGATATACAGGGTATTAATTTAAAAACTTATCCCTCTAGTTATATGCTAAATAAGACAGATTTAAGAAAATTACCGAAACACGTCAAGATATTTATTGAGGGGGACATGTTTTTACAAAAAATTGGACTGCGTCCCTTCGACCCCTAAACCACCAATGCCACATCTCGAAATGCCTAAATGAGAAGGGGGTCGAGTAATACATTATACCTACTACAAAATGGCGGTTCCCTTCAATAAATATCTTGACGTGTTTTTGCGATTTTAACAAAACTGTCACTTTTCACAGATAACTTGAATGGTTACTTTTTAAATGAACTCCCTCTATGTTTATAGGAACTTTTTTCATGAAAAGACATAAGAACTTACCTCCTTAAATTTTGTAGTGTAGTTAGGAAACACTTTCTATAAGAGTAATAAAATTTCTATACTTTGCCTAAGTTACCATTCTATCGGATATCGGGCGTCCGAAAATCGTTTAAATATACCTATAATAAGACGCTCGTACACTGTAAACTAAATAAAACCAATAACCATACACCTCTTAGACGCTTGGAACCCTTAGAATAAAAACTTCAGAATAAACACGACACCAAGGGTCAAAAGCATTTAAACATAATAAAATTTTCTTCTTCTATTAATTTACTTCAAAGGACGCCCGGAAATCTTATAATAAATATAGATATACACACAAAAATTTGGCATCACTGCGGGACGCTTAGTAGTGATGAATATGTAAAAAAATATACATGCAGGACGCTGGCAGGATAGTATAGAGTAAGGACGCCGGGAGGCTGCAAAGTGTACAGTATATGGCATGGACGCTTGGAAGATGTTTTATGAAAGGGCGCTTGGATGTTATTCAGATGTAAATATATATATATATATATATATATATATATATATATATATATATATATATATCTATATATATATAGTTTTTTGTGTACTTTGCGGTATTGTTTTCAGAATGAAATAAATGTGGACCCACCTATACACCTAAACACAAAAAATGATAAATGGCTATAATGGCCCTCCTGCATATTCGACCGTAATAATACAATAAGATATTAGCTATTTACCAATAAACAATAATAGAGACAACAGTAACATTAAGAACAATTGCTCTGAAAACAACAACTCGACAAGCAGTAATAAGGACAAGTACTATTTTATAATGATATTAAATTATGTTACAGATACGGTAACAGGTATTAACCTCCAAGCATTTGTTTGAAAGGTCTACTTAAAAAAACTTTAAAAAATAGAAAAAATGCAATTTTTCTTTTAACTAAAAATGAAAATATGACATGTGATATCGTTGAATTTGTAATAAAAAATGAGATCAGATACAGGAGGTACTTTTTTTCGAGCCATATAAAAAAATAAAGTTGATGATGGTTTCTTGAAAACGAAACGTCGGGTATAAAATCTAAAAATACCATCATGTAGTAGCTAAAAAGTGCCAATGAAAAAGCGTTATTAGTTTTTTTATATCTCTTCAAATAAAGTGGAAAAAAATAAAATCGATATAGTCAAATTTTCGTTTTTGCCAAATGTTGTGCATGTAAATAACCTTTAAAAACACAACTTTTTCCTAATTTAACCTAAGTTTTATATCCAATAGGTACTGAGACCAAATCAACCGCCAGTTTCACCCTGTATAAATGACCTTAAATGACCTCTGGGTCCAACCTAGGAATCTTTGAAAATTGCCCAAATTTGATTTGGGTCTTGGGGTCTTTCATACTTTATATTCTTCTTCCTTTTTCTAACAGCTATTTAAGTTCAAAATAATACAGTTAAATTCAAAATCTCGTTCTTCTACTTTACCCAGACAAACTGAATTATCTGTTCCAATCAAGCTAATAGAACAACTTTACTAACAAGTAATCAATGTATTTTTCTAGTTTACAAAACAACTATCCATATGAGAACCTTGCTAGATCGGGATAATTACATGTGACACTATTATTTAACAATTAGTTTCGCTCAACCGTTATTTTATCTAACCATTTTTCAAGGTACTTGGCAATTAATTCATTAATAATGGGATTTTATATTTAAAACAACGAATATTCACTTGCAAATAGTAGTACTACTAAAAAAATATACATATGAACACATTATGAAGGAATCAGAGGAAAAACTATAAAATTTAATGGTCATTTTTGTTAGGTACACGCTAAAATCTGTCTAGAAAGATAGATAACCTATATTTAGATCCGCCGTAAACAAATGAACGGGTGGACGAACATGCGCACTTAAAAGCCGTGGCAAAATACAAATACCGGCACCCTGTGCCCTCCGTCCGCGGTCTGACCGTGACGCTCATTAGCTATCGTACTCCGAACAGAAAACCAGGACGCAGTCGACAAATTCTTTCCGATAATGCGGATAGTGTTTGGCGTAAGGCGCGTTCCCCTTGATTTACTTTCGCACAAACCCTTTTTATCGCCCATGACATGTAACTTTTGTTTCGCGCAGGTAATAACATTAGCAATCCATCTAAATCAGTGGAAAAACCATTTTTTTTCATGTTTAAGACCCTGTATTTTAAGAACAAGGAATTTGTGGAGCCATGTTTATATAAACTTTTGTATACCCTGTATGTCGTGGGTAAATAACCAGACGTCCTGAAGAAGTTTATTGTCAAAAATCCCAATCTTCGAAACATCAGATGGCATCTATCTACCAGAAGTGTCAATAAGTTTCAAAATATAAGTAGTACCCCTCGTACATTCTAAGGATGCTACGGTTAAAGGAAATACTAATGAATATCCCGCAAATATAATCTTGATTAAAGATTATTCTATAAACGATTACATCAAAATTACATACATTAACTCTAAACACACATAAACTATGTTCTATAAACATGAAACGACCCGTACAGCAGGATTTCCACTAAATTGAAAATTTCAATTTCAAATGGCAGAACGCATCAATGGCTCTTTCAGTTTTACAGAAAATTATGCGTTTCACTGTCGGCTTTTAACTTTGTAATTAGGGATATAAATATATCCGATTGCCGCATCTTCAGTTTAGTAATAATTATTATACCGCTAACATCAGAAAGTCTATTTATAGTTAACCAGAGTACCGGACAAGTCATAATTTCTAGAGTATTCTACAGGGTGATTCAAAATTCAAGAGTTCAACAATACTTTTTGAATATTATTGAATACCGGCCAGAGACAAGAATGAGACGAGCAACTAAATGTAAATAAATTATCCGAGAGAGAGATAGCTGCTAGGGCCTTCCTTGTCTGTCTTCAAGGAAGGCAAACGCAGATGGCGCGTGAGTCGACTTTATCGTTTGCCCGCCAAATTCAAATTATATAGCTGTGCTATTTTTGCCCTTAATGTTAGGTACTTGTTTTGTTTCCTATTAATATAAAATATTGGGGTTTAGTTCAATAATTACACACACCTAATTAAAAATGTCATTTATTTGGTTTTTATAAAGATTTTTTCTTACAGATAACCATGTCAATATTACCTTAAATTATCTGTTGAAAAGCACAAATTTAATATATACACTGTGATCACTAATAAAAGTCAATATTCAAAGTCCAATTAAAGGTAAAAAACCACGAAACACACAATAAATCACAGAAAATGTAAACAAACTGTCCAAACAAATCGGCCATTGAAAAATATCAAACACAAAATATCGATTAACATTTCGGCGTGACTGCCGGCGGCAACGTTGTCAAGTTAAAAATATTCGATTCATGGTATATTTTCTTTCTCTTAATTAGATGTGAGCCAAAAAAGGACATTAAAGTTTACATGCAGAAATTGTAAACAACTTGGCAACCAGGGCAAAGCGATGATTGCTCCATCTACGATAGCCTGCCATGATGAAAGACAAAGACATATTTATTGGAACTTGCGTTAAACCAGAAAGAGATAAATACAATGGACAAATTGTTAGGACCAGTTACTCGTCTCATTCTTGTCTCTGTACCGGCGTTCTGAATTTTCGAATACCGAAATGTGTAAGCAATATTCAAATACCAAAATTGTCATGATTAGAATACCAAAAGGAAAGAAAAATATAGGGAAAAAATGAGGTGAGGACCTTTTTTTTGGCTCTTCAAATTTTTTAATCTCGTATGTTTATTTTTTTGTATTCGAATCTTTTGTTTCCAGTAGTCGAATACCGATTCCGGGTGTTCATGAATTCCGAGTATTCGAATACTTTCTTGTTCTGGTATTCGTATTCGAATACCGATTTAGTATTCGACCCAACTCTGATTTGACCAGGCACTTCTAACTCACTTAATATTAGAGATAGAAAAAAATTCTTTATAGAAAAGTTTAAGGAATTTTTACGCAGGACTCAGTGGCGTACCTATATTTTTTCCATAGACTTTTAATTTAAGGTTAAAAAACAAAGTTGGGTTTTTTTCTTTAAGGGAACACCCTGTATATTTTATCTTTAGTTCCAAGGTCGCCTTAAAAGCTATAAGAAATGCCACGTTTGATATATCTATTTTTAATAGTTTAGGAAATATGGCCATCATCAATTTTTAACGAAACACCATATATATTTTATTACTGTTGAAATAGAAATTTTAAAGTGGTTTAACAAAATACTACATTTGATATATTTCTCTCCTATAGTTTTTAAAATATGACCATATAAATTAAAAAAATAGTAGATATACCCACTAATAATTGAAAGCTCATATTTCCAAAACTGTTAAGAAAATTATTTTAAATGTGGTAAATTCTTAAAAGTCTTTAAAATATCTTTTTAATGGTGATAAAATATATAGGGTGTCTTATTTAGCTATACCCTACAAGGTTAAAGAAAGGTGCCACCCTGTATATACAGGGTAGCACAAAAAATTGCGACGTTTTAGAGAAATCCAAAGGAGTTTAGGTAACGCCCTCTAGTTAACACATAAAAATGATATCGGATTTAGATACAGAGTTTTATACCAATACTCAAAACGTATCAATTCAATATATCTTTATATTTTTATATCAATGGTTGAAGTTGTGAAGTGTTTTTATACTCAAAAATCGTCTTGTATTGATAAGATTTATTAATTTACATTAACACTTCGATGACTCAATATCTAAAAATCTCTTAAGCTAATCTAGCCATATCTATTAGTCATCATACAGGTGTCACTTACGACCTGGAATGTACTTAAGTGACCTACCTGCACTAAGGTACTCGAAGAATGCAATCTCCGACACCCTCGAAAAAATTTTGTATTAGTCATCTAGATTGTGCAACAAGAAATCAATATTTCTCTGGTTTACCTTTAACTCTTAAAAGAAATCTTTAGTTAAGGTGATAATATGTATAAAAGGAACAGTTTAAAAATATAAATTCGGTACTCTTTGATAAGAAAAAAAATCACAAAAAGTTTAAAGCAAATAAATCGGCATGCTTGACTTCGCGGCCGCCTTTGCTATATTTCTTTTATGATATGCCGGTTGATGCAGCTGGTCATCGCACTATGGGATAGAAATTAATTTTTTTGGTCAAAATTCTGAAACTTACCAACTAACTTAAAATGGGGTGCTTTTTACTGGAAAAATATTATAAATTATTACAAATGCTTTTTGGAAACCTAAAACTTATTATATGTTATTATAAATTTACACCCCCTTAACATTATTATTTTTTATTGTACAAAATAAACTAAAATGTCAGCTTGTTTGGTTAATTCGGTAGTATTCTAATCAGTAATCCGATGATTATTATCTCATATGATATACAGGGTACGACAATAGGTATGATTTATTTAAATGGGAATACCCTAAATATTTTATCACCATGCACCAAAAAATCTATTAAAATGCTTTAAAAAATACATTTAATGTGTCTATCTCAATTAGTTTCGGAAATATGACCATCCAAATCTGAAAAATAATTTTAAATTACTCTTAGAAGCGTAATAGAGATACATCTTCTCAACTTTTTTATTTTTTAACGTATAAAATAAATAAAAACACTGTTTTGTTGGGTAGATTCTGTAGAATCCATATCTTTCATAAGAATGCTTTTATCTTTTAGGATATACAGTGTAGGACAAAACATATTAAATTTTAAAATGGAAAACCTTGTAAATTATAAAAAAATCTTGTATCTGTCCTTACACTCAGAAGTAGGAAAAAGTAAAAAGGCAATTGTAAGTACAAAAACTGATAAAGAAAAAGGTAAAAAAATCTTTGACAAAAGTAGCGAGATATCGCGAGACTACATCGGAAACACAACAATAGCTCTTATTATTTAAACTCTTTTACTTTTTTAGTAGACAAGGCTAATAATAAACTAAATAGATTAAATATATATTTATGTTTACTTAAAATACATTTTTAAGTTTCTTATTACCCCAATTATCTTTTTATAATTTTGCGTACATGTAGTTGGGAGTATCTACTTTGAAATACACAGCATTAAATTTGTTTTAAAAATTAAAATCGAGATTGTACAATCAGTTTTGTTCCATCTCTTTTAGTTTTCGCTATTCCCTGCAAGGTCAACGAACAGGCGCCACACTGTATATGTACCATCTTAGTGGCCCACAGACGATCAATATTATTGCGCAAAATATTGTACAATTATATTGCTAGTCGTCACCAAACAGTGCAATATACCGGGTGTTGCTCCGTCGAGCCGGACATAGGGAATTCCATGTAAATTTTGAAGTAGTCAAATATTGGCTCCCCTAATTATTTTAGAAAAAATGCTATTAGGATTTATTGAAGAGCACAGTAAGTTCCACCCAAAATAAAAATTTGAGCATTTTTCAACCAACCAGTAAAGAGTAAACTGCTTAATACTTCTGCAACGTAGTATCTCATTATGCACCCTGTACTCTAGAAATCAACAATAAAAACACCATATCGATTTATTAGTGACAATTTAGATCATTAATTTATAATGTCTTTGCCAAAACTGAACAATTTTATACGGGAATTTCAAAAGAATCCTCGCATTTCATTTTAGTTTACAGCTAATTCCAACACGTGCACTCACAGTTACGCAAGACAATAAAACAAAATTTTCTACATCTAGAAGTCAATTTATGACGAAAATATTAGGATTTAATCAAATGCTGAAATATTCCTCCATTAACTGCCAGACAATAACCCAAACGATTATAAAACTTATTTCTTACGTTGGCTAATTTTTACATCGATATCATGGCACATTCACCGGAAATAGCATTTCACAGCTGGACTAAATTTTCATATTTTTTATTGGTATAAAGCTTAGTTTTTAAATGTCCCCATAGAAAAAATCGTTTGGCGAAAGATCACGTCGATTTTCTTCACATTTGCAATTATTGATTACTGTGCCTGTAGTTTCAAATTTTTTATCGTCCGTTCTATTGTCGATTTACTTGGTATTGGCCTATTGGGAAAATAGGCTGCAAACATGTCCGCTACTCTTCGATAACTATTTCCCTGGTAAAATTATAATAGTGATTTTTTCTTGATTTAAGTAGTTCATTATTTAAGAATGATGTGACATTGATCTGACAACTTGAGAGTAAGAGGTTAAATAATTTTTCTAGTATTTTATTATAAACTTCTAATAATACAAGGCGGGTAAGAAGATAGGAGATTCGTAACTTATTTTAGCGTTTATCTCTTAGCTCGCGGACTGAAAAGAGCTGTACACCGGGTACAACTTTTCGTGCTCTTTAAAAATCCTAATTATATTTTCTTCTAAAATAATTAGGGGAGCCAATATTGGACCACTTCATAATTTATATGGAATTCCCTATGTCCCACTCGACGGAGCAACACCCGGTATTTGCGCAATTACTATATTCAATATATTGCCCAATAATTTTTATTGACACCATATATTGTACAACCTTTCAATATATACCACAATTTTATTGTACAATATGAAATCTTGCGCAATAATATTGATCGTGTGTGGAGCCGCTTTAGCGGAATTTTTGGTCGATTACTCAATTTTTTTCTCTTTCTGATATTTTTGCAGGGACAAAACAACCGCAAACTTGTATTTTTAGAATAAATTCGCCACAATAATAATAAAAAACTTATGGTATTTCTTGAGCTATAATTTAATCAGAAACTTAAACTTAATGATCAATTTGACCTTTAAAACATTTTAACAACCAGGGTGGCATTGGACGTTGTGTTGTGACTATTAAAGAAAATTAATAGGTCGACCAGTCTAACTTTTAGTGTTGAATCACTTAAAGCGAATTTCAATAATAGGGTATGTTTATTGGGTTTTATGGGTTTATTGGGTCCTGTTTTTATAGCAGTGTTTGTAATTTTATCATCTTTTATATTATTTCGAATTAATTTGCTGTTGTTTTAAAATCTATTATTATATTTTATAATCTATATATGTTTTTTTGTTTCTCGGAGTTAATTTTTACAGAGTGATTCAAAAATCGATCACGAAACTTAAGGGAGTGATTCTACTTGAAAAATAACGGTAGATCTTCATATATATTTTTTTCAAAATGTCATTCGTTTTCGAGTTACAAGCCGTCAAAGTTTAATTTTTATTTTGGTTTTTCGCCATATTGCATTTATTTTTTAACCAATCCAGTTGATATTTGGCACACAAATCAAGCTTTGCAGATTCTAAAATTTTAAGACAAAAGTACTTTTTTTAAATACCGCCACCGTTGTTCAAAAACTAAGACGTTTAGGACATATGTTTATATGAAGTTGGTTTCTTATTTTCTGTTGTAGAATCGCCCCGTAAAGTTTGTCGGTTGAGTTACTGGACACCCTGTATGTATGTAGGTAATTTGATTGAAATTGATGAAAACTTTGATGTCTAACGGTGAGGTTTGTCGACTTTATTAAAGAGTACCTTATTTTTTAAGTTTTTGATTGTCTATAAAATGGCGCCCCCAGCTTTTCGATATCTGTCAAAATAAAAGTTATGATGTAAATAAATTTTAAGTTTTAGGTAAAGTGCCCTCTGGTGGTATTTTAAAAGTACTTTTGTCTTAAAATTTTAGAATCTGCAAAGCTCGATTTTTGTGCCAAATGTCAACTGGATTGGTTAAAAAATAAATGCAATATGGCGCAAAAACCAAAATAAAAATTCAACTTTGACGGCTTTTAACTCGAAAACGAATGACATTTTGAAAAACAATTATATGAAGCTCTACCCTTATTTTGTCAAGTGTAATCACCCCCTTAAGTTTCGTGATCGATTTTTGAACCATCCTGTATATCCCACCAAAAACATAAATGTAAAGGAATAGTTTGAAATAGTTTTTTTTTATTTTTAAATTTATTTTTTTCTTACGCTTGCACACACATTACCGAGCTGGATTCAAAATTTCATCTTTCTAGGTCATCTGGAAGTGGCTTAAATTTTTGATCTATATGTCAGTCAGTCAGTGGAAAATGGACGACTTTTGGACCTTCATGTCTCTAAAACTGTTGATCCTGCATGGTGTTTTTCGCGAATAACTTAAAAATTATGTACGGCGTGTTAATTGTTAGTTTTGTTTAGGTTTTTCGTTAAATGCAAAATTTGATATATTTAAAGTTAAATAACGGGAAAATGTTGCATTTTTCGAGAAAAACTCATAAAATCATTTTTAAAGTGTAAAATCAAATCCTTTAAAAAAAGGAGCCTAATTTTTTACAACGAAAAAATCCCCTAAGTACCTAATTAAAATTGACCTTTATCTTTTGCAATTCCCTTTATACATGGCAATGCGTACAAGAAGTTTCACCAATTTATAATTCCCAATTTTTAGAAAAATTAGAGTTCCAAACAACTCTTATTTTTTAGATAAGAAAAAAATAATAGAGTAGGTAGGGGAAAGTGGGGTGGATACATACAAGGGGTACACACATACACTAAGTTTATCTGAAGTTAGACACGAAGTAAAATAGTAACGTAAGTGGGTGTGCACAGTTTTTATGTGTGTTTACAGACTAGTGAAGTTTCAGAATTTTCGGTGCGGTAAGATCGAGTGCACAACACGGAACGTGTTTTTGCCTCGCGTAAGTAATTTCATAACGTAACTTTGGACATATTTTATGACCAGTTACTATTTTTTAGATTAATTATTGCTATTTAATCCTACTTTTAATAATAAAAAGGCACTAATTTAATGTGTAAATTAATATAGATAAATACGGTTTTTCTATTTCAATTTTTTTATTAATTAGCATATGATGGGACAGATTCATATACAAGTATATGGGGCACATTCATACTGTATAATTGTATCCCTGGCCCTTTATGATTATTTTTTTAACTAATATTTTTTGTTACACCGACGATTATAGTTGTAAATATTATATAAAATAGTTTAAGTTTCATTTTTACGGAAAAAAAGTGTGCTTTATGAACTTTGTGTCTTTGAATGTCAAGGATCAGTTAATTTATCAGACATAGTGATGATATTACCATAGATCTTAGGTCATAATCTGTTAATAACATAGGCATATTAATTTTAGGTTTTGTAAGTTAAGGTATCTTTGTGTTAACTAGAGTTTTTTTATTTGATATAATTAATAATGTATAAGCAATATATTTTTTTACATTTTAAGATGGTTACTTTTAATAAATATAACTGACTAAAACAAAAATGTGTCTTTGGTAGATAACCATACCTGTAACGTAAAGATCGTTTAATGACACTCAGTTCACTATTCGTTACTTATGTTCATATTACGAAACTATTGCGATGTTAAAATAGGCATTAAAAGATTTAGATAAAACCTGTTTTTTAATTTTGAATTTTACTATTTGTTTTGTATGTTAAAAAAATGTTTTTTTATAAAGTATGGTATAAAACAATAATAAACAATAATTATGACGAATTAATAGTGATGTTAAATGTGCCCCTTCGGTTGTATGAATGTACCCCACTAATGGGGTACATTCATACATTTTGCTTTTTTTTGTAAAAGTCTTATGGAAACTTGCGCATGTAGATTTTTAATAATATTAAGGTTCTACTACAATATAAAATAGTTAAGCTACTAGTGTGTCATAAATTAAAAGAGATATACCTAAAACACGGCATTCCACAAAGTAAAATATAAAAACTGTATGAAGCCTCCCACTTTCCCCTACTTAATTGTACGTTTTTAACGACTAAAATTTTTCTGTGCATATAATATTTTCTGTACAGTGAGTATTTGGCCAGATATAGCTGCTTAAAACCTCTATTTACGAGCGAGCACCACCTTAGCCGAACCCTCTAAACTCAACAC
>JACEGR010010010.1:0-21800 GCA_014170235.1 Listronotus bonariensis
TACAAAATAAAACATTTTTAAATAAACCAAAAAAAGTAAATACTGGAACATATACAGGTCGGATAGGACCACAGTATAAAATTATTTTAGTCTATACAGAGTGTTTTAAAAAAAGTGTGACGTATAAAAGTTATAAGTAGGGAAAGATAGCCGATTTAGGGACCACCGTCCACCGGTGGAGCTTATTATCTTAAAATCTCTGACGTCATTCGAAATTTAGGAATCTTGCGCAACGCGTTATTTAGGGCGTGGTCCCTACTATCTGTCAAACCATAAATGTCATCTGTCACCTGTTAAATGTCATCTGTCACCTGTCATATGTCAAAAATCACGTGTAGTAGGGAAAGATAGCCGATTGACCGGCCTCCGTCCTCCGGAGGAGATTATTATCTCAAAATCTCTGACGTCATTCGAAATTTAGGAATCTTGCGCAACGCGTTATTTAGGGCGTGGCCCCTACTATCTGTCAAACCATAAATGTCATCTGTCACCTGTCAAATGTCATCTGTCACCTGTCATATGTCAAAAATCACGTGACTAGGAAAATGGCCGCCATGCGTAGGATACTTACGCTATAGTCACAAATTGATGTGCGCAAACGCGAAAATTCCAAATCATACCGTTCGGGCGCTATCGACTAAAATCGTAATTTAACCTTGATGATGAGTCATCGGGACATGGCTTAAATTTTTTAAATATAGTATTACGTCATACCTATCGAATAGCGAAAACCGCATGACGCCATCTTTAGCCATAAGGGCGCTACAGCTGTTTAAAATATGACGAGAGACATCAATGAGCGATTAGGACGGTAACCCCATAGCAAAATCAATCATCGCGGCCTTATTATTATTATTAAACTTAGAATAATGAGACTTGGAGAAACTTATTAAATATATAGACAAAATGGTGAAGGTGAAAAATTATTAGGCCTTAACAGTTTTTAACGTATATTTCGGTTTCTGATAGGCCGATTTTAGTTGTTCTTTTGCTAATAATTTAATTTTTATAAATCTACAAATATTAATACTAAAATTTTTAATAATTATGTTATTTGAGTGTAAATAGGGCCTCAACAGTTTTTAACGTATATCTTGGCTTCTAGTGGTTTGATTTTAGTCATTCTTTTTTAAACAATTATTTTTAATAAATATATTAACACTAATTTTTAAATAAATATGTTATTTGAGAGTAAATAGGGCCTTAACAGTTTTTAACGTATATTTCGGTTTCTAGTAGACCGATTTTAGTTGTTCTTTTTGCTAATAATTTAATTTTTTATAAATCTACAAATATTAATACTAAAATTTTTAATAATTATGTTATTTGAGTGTAAATAGGGCCTTAACAGTTTTTAACGTATATCTTGGCTTCTAGTGGTTTGATTTTAGTCATTCTTTTTTTAAACAATTATTTTAAATAAATATATTAACAATAATTTTTAAATAAATATGTTATTTGAGAGTAAATAGGGCCTTAACAGTTTTTAACGTATATTTCGGTTTCTAGTAGATCGATTTTAGTTGTTCTTTTGCTAACAATTTAATTTTTATAAATCTACAAATATTAATACTAAAATTTTTAATAATTATGTTATTTGAGTGTAAATAGGGCCTTAACATTTTTTAACGTATATCTTGGCTTCTAGTGGTTTGATTTTAGTCATTCTTTTTTTAAATAATTATTTTTAATAAATATATTAACACTAATTTTTAAATAAATATGTTATTTGAGAGTAAATAGGCCTTAAAAGTTTTTAACGTTTATTAGAAATACTGGGCTGTTTTTGGAAATACAGGGCTATTTTTGGAAATACAGGGCTGTTTTTGGAAATACAGGGCTGTTTCTGAAATACAGGGCTGTTTTGGAAATACAGGGCTGTTTTTGGAAATACAGGGCTGTTTTTTGGAAATACAGGGCTGTTTTTGGAAATGCAGGACTGTTTTTGGAAATACGAGGCTGTTTTTAACGCATGCGTAAGACCGTCAATAGGAGTGTAAACATGGTGGATTATGAAGATATGCGCCGAGCGCCACGTGCAGAGGTTGCGCTTCACGCCTTATGACATAACCTTAAACTTATATAGTTCATTCGCATGCGCGAAAAATGACGTCAACATAACCTAGAAATTCGGACACTGTTAAGATTGAAACATAACCTAAAATTTATACGGATAAGCCCCTCGCCCCGCGTCTAACAATTAGGGCTCCGGGCCCTGCGATAACGCCCCCGCCTAAGCCCTGGGCTCCACAAAACGGCACCGTTTTTTAAAATACGGCACCGTTTTTTAAAATACGGCATCGTTTTTTCTAAAATACGGCACCGTTTTTTAAAATACGGCACCGTTTTTAAAATACGGCACCGTTTTTAAAATACGGTCCTGTTTTTTAAAAATACGGCACTGTTTTTTAAAATACGGCACTGTATTTTAGAAAAACGGTGCCGTATTTGGAAAATACAGGGCTGTATTTTGAAACTACAGGGCTGCTCAACTGTTTATTTTGCTGTTCATATTTAATTACCTGTTCATGTTTAGACTTTTGCGCAGGCGTCATAATTGTAGACACATATATTAGATAAGTCCAGAGAGACTTGGTCAGTCCCCGAGAGGTGTGGTGTGGTTGTGTGTTTTTAAATCACATCATACTTTGCCTCCTTGGTTCGTACTGTATCAATCAACCTGAAACCTGTCAAAACAAGAAACCTACTCTTGATGGGTTAATATACCATGCGGTTTTCGCTATTCGATAGGTATACTTGGTAATATTAGTGTCGTTGACAGCCCTCGTATATAATTTGCATATCTACTTGTGATAATATTAGCACCCGCTGGCGGCCCTGTATAATATACCTATATATCTCCTCTGTATCACGGCAAATTACTGCTTTTTAAATAAAATCACTGTTATTTGCCGTCTTTTAAATTATATCGCTGTTATTTTATTAATAAACAGTGTATTACAGTATAATTATTTAAAAGAAGGCAAAATTACTGCTTTTAAATAAAATCACTGTTATATGCCGTCTTCTTTAAATTAAATCGCTGTTATTTCATTAATAAACAGTTTATTACAGTACAATTATTTAAAAGACGGCAAAATTACTGCTTATTAAATAAGAACACTGTTATTTCCCGTCTTTTAAATTATATCGCTGTTATTTCATTAATAAACAGTTTATTACAGTAAAATTATTTAAAAGACGGTAAAATTACTGCTTTTTAAATAAGAACACTGTTATTTGCCGTCTTTTAAATTATATCGCTGTTATTTCATTAATAAACAGTTTATTACAGTAAAATTATTTAAAAGACGGCAAAAATTACTGCTTTTTAAATAAGAACACTGTTATTTGCCGTCTTTTAAATTATATCGCTGTTATTTCATTAATAAACAGTTTATTACAGTAAAATTATTTAAAAGACGGCAAAATTACTGCTTTTTAAATAAAATCACTGTTATTTGCCGTCTTTTAAATTATATCGCTGTTATTTTATTAATAAACAGTTTATTACAGTATAATTATTTAAAAGACGGCAAAAATTACTGCTTTTTAAATAAGAACACTTGTTATTTGCCGTCTTTTAAATAACTATACTGTAACACGAGTGGGGCCCCAGGGCTTAGGCAGGGCCCGGGAGCCCTAATTGTTAGACGCGGGGCGAGGGCTTATCCGTATAAATTTTAGGTTATGTTTCAATTATAACAGTGTCCGAATTTCTAGGTTATGTTGACGTCATTTTTCGCACATGCGTAAGAACTATATAAGTTTAAGGTTATGTCATAAGGCGTGGAGCGCAACCTCTGCACGTGGCGCTCGGCGTATATCTTCATAATCCACCATGTTTACACTCCTATTGACGGTCTTACGCATGCGTTAAAAACAGCCCTGTATTTCCAAAACAGTCCTGCATTACCAAAACCAGCCCTGTATTTCCAAAAATAGCCCTGTATTTCCAAAAACAGCCCTGTATTTCCAAAACCAGCCCTGTATTTCCAAAAAATAGCCCTGTATTTCCAAAAACAGCCCTGTATTTCCAAAAACAGCCCTGTATTTCCAAAAACAGCCCTGTATTTCCAAAAACAGCTCTGTATTTTCAAAAACAGCCCTGTATTTCCAAAAACAGCCCTGTATTTCCAAAAACAGCCCTGTATTTCTAATATACGTTAAAAACTGTTAAGGCCTATTTACTCTCAAATAACATATTTATTTAAAAATTAGTGTTAATATATTTATTAAAAATAATTATTTAAAAAAAGAATGACTAAAATCAAACCACTAGAAGCCAAGATATACGTTAAAAAATGTTAAGGCCCTATTTACACTCAAATAACATAATTATTAAAAATTTTAGTATTAATATTTGTAGATTTATAAAAATTAAATTATTAGCAAAAAGAACAACTAAAATCGATCTACTAGAAACCGAAATATACGTTAAAAACTGTTAAGGCCCTATTTACTCTCAAATAACATATTTATTTAAAAAATTAAGTGTTAATATATTTATTAAAAATAATTGTTTAAAAAAAGAATGACTAAAATCAAACCACTAGAAGCCAAGATATACGTTAAAAACTGTTAAGGCCCTATTTACACTCAAATAACATAATTATTAAAAATTTTAGTATTAATATTTGTAGATTTATAAAAATTAAATTATTAGCAAAAAGAACAACTAAAATCGGTCTACTAGAAACCGAAATATACGTTAAAAACTGTTAAGGCCCTATTTACTCTCAAATAACATATTTATTTAAAAAGTAGTGTTAATATATTTATTAAAAATAATTGTTTAAAAAAGAATGACTAAAATCAAACCACTAGAAGCCAAGATATACGTTAAAAACTGTTAAGGCCCTATTTACACTCAAATAACATAATTATTAAAAATTTTAGTATTAATATTTGTAGATTTATAAAAATTAAATTATTAGCAAAAAGAACAACTAAAATCGGTCTACTAGAAACCGAAATATACGTTAAAAACTGTTAAGGCCCTAATAATTTTTCACCTTCACCATTTTGTCTATATATTTAATAAGTTTCCCCAAGTTTCATTATTCTAAGTTTAATAATAATAATAAGGCCGCTATGATTGATTTTGCTATGGGGTTACCGTCCTAATCGCTCATTGATGTCTCTCGTCATATTTTAAACAGCTGTAGCGCCTTTATGGCTAAAGATGGCGTCATGCGGTTTTTCGCTATTCGATAGGTATGACGTAATACTATATTTAAAAATTTAAGCCATGTCCCGATGACTCATCATCAAGGTTAAATTACGATTTTAGTCGATAGCGCCCGAACGGTATGATTTGGAATTTTTGCGTTTGCGCACATCAATTTATGACTATAAGCGCAAGTATCCTACGCATGGCGGCCATTTTGCTAGTTACGTGATTTTTGACATATGACAGGTGACATTTGACAGGTGACAGATGACATTTATGGTTTGACAGATAGTAGGGACCACGCCCTAAATAACGCGTTGCGCAAGATTCCCTAAATTTCGAATGACGTCAGAGATTTTAAGATAATAAGCTCTACCGGTGGACGGTGGTCCCTAAATCGGCTATCTTTCCCTACTGTTATATTTTTTTAAATGGAACAGCCTATATTTGATGACGGTTTTAGATTCTACTTTAAAAATAACTCAAGTTTATTTATACTCACTAAGTGTCTAATTTTATTCGTTTTTGTGATATTTGATTTGAAAAATGCAGAGGTAAAATTAAATTGATTTTACTTTAACACTTTTAACACTTTAAACTTTAAAATGTGTGACGAGATTAGAAAAAGTCTGCCATATCATACGTAGGTCAAATCAAGATCAAATATTGTACAGAGGTGATCAAAAAATAATTTCAATTTTTCAGAAAATCCAATAGCCATATCTCTCTTATTTTAAATGGAACACCCTGTATTTTTTTACGTCACATGATGACAAATGAAATACTCTTTTAAATGGTTATAGGTTGCCTATACCTATCTTTTGTGCTGCTTTAGTAAAATCTGTTTTTACAAATTTTTAGTCCAAAGGTTTATTTAAATTAAAGTTGGCTGTGACATAGCAGCCATTAATATTTTTCTTAAGAAAATAACGACCATTTATTGATCACTAGTGTCAGTTTAAAATAAATTTCAATGATTTTAAATAAAAACCCTTCTTCTACAACAACAAGATGATATAATACTGGTAGGATGTGAAAACAATGGTTTACTTGCTTACTTTAGTCTAGGGTTAATCCTGAAAAATATTCCAGGAGAAACCATCTGATAACCTTAATAGTTGCTTTAAAAATTTGACACAGTGATTATGGATAATGAAAGAAACGAGTTATAGGTCACAGAATGTCGTCATAACTGACCAGAGGAATTATTAGGATTGTTTAAAAACACAAGTTTTATCATTACCACATTCAGCTGAAATAAGTGTTATTGGAAATAGCATTATAAGCAACTAATGAATTTTTTTGTGAATTTTAAAAATAGTGGCAGATAATACAAAATCTTTTAATTTTCTGCTTTTTTCCATTAAATTTACATTTTGCAATAACGGCTTAATAAATAGGCATAGCTATATCACAGCCTACATTTAAATAGACATTAGGAATAAAAATAAGTTCAGACGGAATTTACTTAAAAAGTATAAAAGATAGGTATAGGCAACCTATACACCATTTGAAAGAAGCATTTGGTTTGTTATCATGTGGTGTAAAAAAATATAGGGTGTTCCATTTAAAATAAGAGATATATTGCTATTTGACTTTCCAAAAAATTGAAATTATTTTTTAATCACCCTGTATAATCTATGATCTCGATATGACCTACGTATGATAAGGCAGACTTTTCCTAATCTTGTAACAAATTTTAAAATTTAAGGGGTTTATGTTGTTAAAATAAAATTAATTTAATTGCACCCCTGCATTTTGAAAAAAATCAAATATCACAAAAACGAATAAAATTAGACTCTTGGTACTATTAACAAACTTAAATTATTTTTTCATAAAATAAAATATAGGGTGTTCCATTTAAAAAAATATAACTTTGATATGTCACACTTTTTTAAGACATCCTGTATAGAGTAAAACTCATTTTATACTGTGGCCTTATCCGACCTGTATATGTTTCAGTATTTACTTTTTTAAAAACCTTATAGTTATCCAGCTACAGACCGTGTCGAATATTGTGGGCGACCCTGTATATTAATGATTAATAATTGCTTATGTATCGTGATAAGGTTTAAATCTTTACAAAAAAAAATGTTTATGAACCTATATACATCAAAAAGTTTTTTGACGACTAAAGAATTTAAAGCGGTTTTGCGGAGCGCAAATTAGCACTTAGCTTTTTATATAAGCATTGTAGATTTGTTGTTTATATTGAGTGATAGATACTCGCAACGATCAGAGGATGCGTTAAGAAATTTTTACGGTGGACGGCGTTACCCACTGGCCGAGGCTTTCCGGACCTCCCCACTAATTTTAAAATTAAATTACTTTCAACGTGTCCATAAATCCAATTAAGAAAAAGAAATCCAAATAAGACCAGTGTTTTATTGTGTTGTTTGGAAGGTTTTTAAAAGTCATATCACATTTGTAACAAGGTACCTGAATAAAATTTTCTGATTGTCTTATTTCATCCGCGGCAGCAAACGCCACTTTGTTTTCCCCGATATATTGTAGCTGGATAAACTCCTGCGTCACTTAAGTAAACCAGACCAATATATGTGTCTTTATTATTTATGTCATGTCCGCCTGGTAATGCATCTTCTGGTATTATTCCTGTGTAATCCCTCCAGTAGTAATCTAGAAAGTAGGTCACCTTACAAGTGCTAATTCTTTATGTTTATACTGAATATTTGAAGAATAAAAATCGGAAATATAAGGATAATTATATAAACAGAAATAAAACTACATTGATGGTCTTACCGTTGAGTACACGCCTGGAAAGAATGGGATCGCTTGGTCCTGGTCCCGGGTAGACGAGCTGACCTCTACTCAGCTCCTATTGACCCTTATAAACTGGCCGGTCGCCTGAAACAAAATAAAGAAAAACTTCCAAAACCCAAAAATTTAATTAAAAACGACAAGCTTAGGTGGCAAGTCTGCCACCGTTGTCAAGTTAAAAATGAAGTTAAGAATGACATTTGTGTCATGACACAAATGTCAAACTATTTTCAGTTTGCAATACTAAAAAGCATAAAATTTTAATCATTTTTAATTTAAATATTAGTTAATTTTTTATTTTATTCTTTAACTTCATTTATATCTTGATAACGGTGGCAGACTTGCCACCAAAACGTCGTTTTTTAATTAGAATTTTTTGGGTTTTTAGAGGGTTTTTCTTTATTTTGTTTCAGGCGACCGGCCAGTCTTCATATGGGTCAATAGGGATGAACAGGGTCAGCTCGTATACCCCGGGACCAGGACTGAAGCGGTCCCATTCTTTTCAGGCGTGTACCCAACGAAAAGAATATCCAATAAATGAGTCTGCTTAACCAATATAGAGCATATCTTCAATAAAACTACATCACAAAACAAAAATCGGATCCAACCGTTTTATACAGGGTGTCCGGAAAAGTGAGATCATTATTAATAGGGGTAGGGTTAGTACTTCATATAGTAAAAAGTTCTATCGGGAGATATTGACCTTTTAAAGTTGGTATAAAAAAAAAGAATTTACTTTTGAACTGTTGCCACAGTACCAATGATATTGGGGCTACTAAATAACCTCAAAGTAATGTATTTTTTATAGGTAAACGGCTGTGTAGTAAGACGGAATTATAAAGAATGCGACGGTTTTTTAAAAATTATTTTATGCATTGTTCACAGAGGTGACAAATTCGACATTTTGCTTTGACCTCTAATTCCTTCATCATTTTTGTATACAAAAAGGCTGAATCGATAAATAAGACCGTTTTTATATAATCGCATTTTAAATCTAGACATACCAACATTTTGTAAGTAATAAAAACTACTTTTATTTCAGAAAATCCTTAAAATATGATAAAATTATTAAATACCAGATTTTAACTAAATTATAAAATTTAAGGAGCTCACAAACATAGTTTTTAATAATTTAACTACATTTTAATAATGTTATTAAAAAATTTAATCTTTTATTACATACAAAATGAGGTATGTCTGTATTCAAAATGCAATTTTATGAAAAAGGGACTAAGATATCGATTCAAATAAGGTAAAGCTCTTTAGTACAAAGATCATGAATAAATTAAACGGTCAAATTTGTAAGCTGTGTTAAAAATGCATAATTTAAATGAAAATAATAATAATAATAATAAAATCGTCGCACCCCTGAAACATTCCGACTTACTGAACTAAAGTTTACCTATAAAAAGAAGCATTACTATGAGGTTATTCAGTACCCCAAACATCATTGGTACTGTGGCAACAATTTAAAAGTTATTATAGAAATAAGTATTTTTTACCAACTTTAAAGGGCAATATTTTCCCATCACCCCTAGTAGCTTAGTTAGAAAAATATTTTTTGGTAATTATTTTGTTACTTACATGTGAAGATAACAATTCTTTTTAAATTTAATTTGTGATGTATTTAAGTTTTAAGTAACAAATGTTTGTTTTTAAATGATAAGATTGTAAATAGACTTCATGTTTGTTTCCTGTATTTTTGTTGCCTACAATATAATCATCAAATAATGAATAATTTGTATAGGGTAATATTTCCATAAATTTTTCATAGGTGCTTTTTAAAACTCATTTTTTTTTATTTTATAGAACAGAAGTAATGTGTTTTTTATAATTTAGTCTGATATTAGTACAACCTATTATCTGTAGACAAAAATAGATCTTCTTATTTATTATACAAAATAGATACATATAAAATTAATAAAACTATATAATTAAGGCATAAAACAAGATTTAAAAAAAATCTTACCATTTATACATAAGGCATTTACAAAAAATAAAACAAACAAATACAATATATTTTTATACATTTTTCAAAACAATATTTGTATGGAAACTAATAAAGAATATTAACTTATTACATTGAAACACAACTGATTAATTTTGTGCTATATATTGTTTTTATTATTTTAGATTATTATGAAGTAAACAAAAAAAAATAACTCGTCTTATCTCTTTTCGCAGCATATTTATTATTACAAATATTATATTACAATTATATGCTGATCATATTGGTTAACCTAAATTTTTTCCAAAAACTATATTTTAAAAAGTTCAGACTAGAGGTATAAATACCAAGTAAATAATTTAATAAAAATATAAGCAATTAGGGGAGGTCTGAGAACGTCAAACGTGACCAATTCGTTACCAATTTATATAACATTTAATAGGTTTTAAGTGTTTACATTGAGGTGCGGCCAGGGTCGTATTATCCATTAGGCTGACTAGGCTACAGCCTAGAGCGCCTTAAAAAATAGGCGCCAGACAGGGAGTAATAGGCGCTAGACAGGGAGGTTTTTAAAAAGTTTAGATTGAGTGTGGACTTTCCGTGACTAATTTCTTTTGTGAATAAGGTGCTTCTTTGGAATGGAGAAATAAGCATGAAAAGGAGGGAATAACCTTTTTTTTTTGCTCTTCGTCATTTTGTTTGGTGGAAAATAGGCAATTTTAGCCTAGGGCGCCTCAAACAGTTAATACGGCCCTGGGTGTGGCCACATATGTTTTATTCTAAAACTAGTAACAAACAACTATACTATAAACAACTCCTGTAAATTCTTTCTAACCACTGACCAATTATTGTGACCTACTGACCAATCGTGATATTAGTGACCAATTTTTATAGTATTGAATGGGCACTAAATAATGATATGTGTTACCTATTTTATGTAACAAAATAATTTTTAAACAATTTTTTTAAAGTCTATTTTATGGTGACCAATTACTGCAACTTATATTCACCCATCATGACCAATTTGTGACCAGTTAATATCGCGTCGAATAAGCTACCAACTTTAGTATTGAGGTGCTTAATATTCTTATATAGCAATTAGTAAATTTAAAATTTTAAACTTTTTATATTTATTTCTATATCTTTGACCAAATATTAAATACCTATGACCAATTCTCTAATTATTTTTAGCTTTCAGAATAAATCTTAAATTTTTAATTTTAGGCTGCTTACAAAATTTTCTTGTCCTTAAATTTCTTTATTTAATACTGAACTATTTTAATATTGTTGACCAGGTAAAGGTTTTTTTTCAAAAACAGCCAATGTCAAGTTTTCAATAAGGTCGAGACATTAAAAACAAAACTTTATTAGACCTATATGGCTAACTTTATATATATTTTTTTGTAATTTATTTTTAAATGTAGCTGTATTTTGCACATTTATAGATAGATTTGAAGGATCTATAATCATTATTTTTGTAAATTAAAAAGGAAACTTGACAATGGCACTATGTTAGAAATGCCATTGGTTGTTTTTGCAAAAAAACTCCAATTAATTAATCATACTGACCAATGATTTTGTGACCAGTTGCATTCTTTTGAGTCATGTATGATTAATGTGATGCGCTAAAAATGTTTCGATGATCTTGATATTTTAAACAGGCGCTAAAAGTTGGTGTATGGATGACCAATTGGACACACTTACTGACCATTGACAAATTCGAAGCTGTTTTTTAAACATCAAATTTAACATTTTGGGCTGCTAAGTAAATGAGACCCAAAAAAATTATATATATTTTTTAATTTTTTTTTCACTTAAAATATAACCTTAAGGTAGTACTACCGGTGTAAAAATGTTCAGAAAATAATGAAACTTAGCATACTGGTCAGGGCCGTATTAACTGCTTGAGGCGCCCTAGGCTAGAATTCCCGGAGCGCCTATTTTTCCATCAAAAAATGTGTGAAGAGCAAAAAAGGGTCCTTTTTTCCGCAGCGCCTATTTTAAGTGCCAGGCGACTTACTTCATCACCCGAAATAAAATTTAATGGCCAAAAACAAAAGGTTATTCCCTCCTTTTAACGCCTATTTGCCTATTTCATTCCAAAGCACCTTATTCACTGAGAGATTAGGCATCAAAAATCCTCACTTAACTTACACTTTTTTACACTATGTTAAAAACTCCCCTGTCTAGCACCTATTACTCCCCTGTCTGGCGCCTATTTTTTTCATGGTGCCCTAGGCTGTAGCCTAGTCAGCCTAATGAATAATACGGCCCTGATACTGGTACTTTATAATAAGAATATCAACCAGTTAAATTTTTAAAGGTCTTTGGAGAACTGAAAAAAGTTATAAATATTTTCAAATAATTGCTTTTAACATTGATCCTTATGTGAAATCGCAGATTTTATTTTACTTCACAAAACTGATGTTCGGATTTCAATGAAAGTTGTATCAACGGAAGAAAAAACAATTCTGAACATTTTGGCTAATTAAAATCTGACCTTCAAAGCTTGTGATAGCAGTAATTATTAAATAATTAAGAAAAATATGCTATGTGACTGACATCGGGCAACGCCGCCAAAAGGTTATGCTGCGCCTGAAAAAGTTTATCGAATACGGTATAAATGACATGAAAAAATTGATGCCAATTCAATACGTTTTTCGGTAACAAGATCCAATGAGTGATGATAAATATCCGCAATAATTAAAAAACCTCATGTTTCGTCCGAGTGTTTTTAAGTGAACAATACGACGACAATAATCCGATGTATCAATATTTCCGTTAGTTGACAGGTTAGTTGACAAAAACTTTCCATATTTTACAAATTTGTTATAATTTTTGTCAGTAACTGTTTTGCCTTTTTAATAAAATATATTTTTGGTGACATAATAAGGGTAGATTAGAGATTTTATTAGTAAATAATCATAACAATTTAAAACATATAACTTGTTTTAAGATGCTTGTCCCCTAGATTTTTGCTTATGATTTTTATTGTTTTTACGCAGCGTTGCAAAATATCAATACCACGAAAGTCAAATTACCTTAAGCACTCATTTGACTCTTGTGGTATCGGTAGAACTACATTAAGTTCAGAAAGGTTAAAAATTAAAAATGCTTTTGTTATCAATGAATAAGTTTAAATCATACCCTTAATCTGCACAAAAAAAATATACAGGGTGGCCCACCATATTCGACACGGTCTGTAGCTGGATAACCATGGGGTTTTTAAAAATATATAATACTGGAACATATACATGTCGAATAAGACCACAGTATAAAAATAATTTAGTCTATACAGGGTGCCTCAAAAAGTGTGACGTATCAAAGTTATATTTTTAAATAGAACACCCTATATTTTATGACGGTTTTAGATTCTACTTTAAAAAATAACTCTAAAATAACTAAGTTTGTTTATAGTACTAAGTGTCTAATTTTATTCGTTTTTGTGATATTTGATTTTTTTGAAAAATGCAGAGGTAAAATTAAATTGATTTTACTTTTAACACTTTAAACAGGGTGATCAAAAAATAATTTCAATTTTTCAGAAAATCAAATAGCCATATCTCTCTTATTTTAAATGGAACACCCTGATTTTTACATCACATGATGACAAATAAAATACTCTTTCCAATGGTATATAGGTTGCCTATACCTATCTTTTGTGCTTTTTTAGTAAAATCTGTTTTTACAAATTTTTAGTCCAAATGTTTATTTAAATTAAAGTTGGCTGTGTACATAGCAGCCATTAATATTTTTCTTAAGAAAATAACAACGACCATTTATTAATTACTAGTTTTATAGTCAGTTTAAAAGAAATTTCAATGATTTTAAATAAAAACCTTCCTTCTACAACAACAAGATAATATAATCCTGGTAGGATGTGAAAAAAATGGTTTACTTTAGTCTAGAGTTAATCCTGAAAAATATTCCAGGAGAAACCATCTGATAACCTTAATAGTTGCTTTAAAAAATTGACACAGTGATTATGGATAATGGAAGAAACGAGTTATAGGTCACAGAATGTCGTCATAACTGACCAGAGGCGTTATTAAGATTGTTTAAAAACACAAGTTTTATCATTACCACATTCAGCTGAAATAAGTGTTATTGGAAGTAGCATTATAAGCAACTAATTAATTTTTTTCTGTGAATTTTAAAAATAGTGGCAGATAATACCAAATCTTTTAATGTTGTGCTTTTTTCCAACAAATTTACACTTTGCAATAACGGCTTAGTAAATAGGCATAGCTATATCACAGGCTACTTACATTTAAATAGACATTTGGAATAAAAATATGTTAAAACGGAATTTACTTAAAAGTATAAAAGATAGGTATAGGCAACCTATACACCATTTGAAAGATCATTTGGTTTTGTCATCATGTGGTGTAAAAAATACAGGGTGTTCCATTTAAAATAAGAGAGATATTGCAATTTGACTTTCTAAAAAATTGAAATTATTTTTGATCACCCTGTATAATCTATGATCTCGATATGACCTACGTATGATAAGACAGACTTTTCCTAATCTTGTAACAAATTTTAAAGTTTATGGAGCTTATATTGTTAAAATAAAATTAATTTAATTGCACCCCTGCATTTTGAAAAAAAACAAATATCACAAAATCGAATAAAATTAGACACTTGGTACTATTAACAAACTTAAATTATTTTTTATGTAGAATTTAAAACCGTCATAAAATATAGGGTGTTTTGTTTAAAAAATATAACTTTGATATGTCACACTTTTTTGAGACATCCTGTAAAGAGTAAAATAATTTTATACTGTGGCCTTATCCGACCTGTATATGTTTCAGTATTTACTTTTTAAAAAACCCCATGGTTATCCAGCTACAGACCGTGTCCAATATGGTGGGCCACCCTGTATTGTTTTTCTTTTGATCTAATAAGCGAATTTAGGAAACAACCCTTTGTACACAAAATTATAATAATTATTTACGCTTTGTTTCAAAATACCAGACGGATTTTTATTCGCAAAAAAAGCAATTTTATTGCATGTGTAACATAGCGTTTTAATTTGATGTTTTAGGGGCATTTCCTGGATAAAAGCCAATTTAGATGAAAAAGCTATTTGAAAAGCAGTATCCATAAATTCCGAAATAACAATATTGTTCCTTGGTAAAAGAGAATTTTATGAGAAGGTTTAAATAATTTATTGTCAATACTGCTAGAGTAGTACCGGGATGTTTTTGTTTTACATTAATAAAAACTGTTTTTTATGAATTTTAAGGTAAAGTTGACGCATGATTCTTAACTATATTAGCAGCAGTTAGTTTATCTTTTGTCCAAAAATTTACAGGGAAAGTCAAAAAATTAAAAAGAAAGTAAATTGGTACCCTTATCTGAAAAAATACAGTGTTTTATTATATTTTTACTACTACTTTAAAAACTACCTAAATACCTTTTTTGGATGGCTATATCTCCCAAACTAATAAGGTTAGATATACCTAAGGTCGTATTTTCTTAAAGGCCTTTTAAATATATTTACAATGGTGATATAATATACAGGATGCGACATTAAAAAGTTTATATTTTTTGTCATAACCTGTAGATTGTCACCAATATCAAAAATAAACAAATAAAATAATGTTATTTTAAACACAACCAAGTAATACATATTTACAGTAAAGAGGTAGACCCTTTTCTTGTAGTCTTCCACTATTTGCATGACTTTATTTACGAAGGGCTAAAGATAATATGTTATAGCAGTATAGCACAATTAGTTTTAAAAATATGGCCATTAAAATCGGCCTTATTTTTAAACAATTTAAGGGTTATTTTTGTACCAAGGGTGTAAAATAGCACTTTTACGCCCGCGACTAAGAGTTCAGCTGTTGGCGTAAAGTGCTTTACGCCAGAGGTGGAAACAATATTTTTTGTACGACTGAAATTATTATATAGTTTGTCCAACGTACCATTTTTTGGGTGGCTAACCTGAAATTGACAGAAAATTGACACAAATGACTGTTCTTGACAAAACCAAAGTCTCTAGAGTCATCTGATTGATATTTGTCATCCAGTAATGGACTTTGAATTTTCTCTTGTGTTTTGTGACTATTAGACAGTGCCGTATTATCCATTTGGCTGACTAGGCTATAGCCTAGGGCGCCATGAAAAATAGGCGCCAGACAGTGGAGTGTTTAAGAAAGTTTAGTCGGGTGGAGATTATTGGTGACTAATTTATCTGTAAGTAAGGTGCTTTGGAAGAATGAAATAGACGCGAAAAGGAGAGAGAGAGAAGAAAATGTTTATTAATAAAATAGTCTAATTAAACAAAGTTTATATATATATATATATATATATATATATATATATATATATATATATATATATATATATATATATATATATATATATATATATATATATATATATAAGCACACTAAGACAAAAATACAGCTAAATTAAGTCACTGGAATCTAAGCATTTATTAAAGATATTAAAATTTTCATAACTCCCTTCAGTATGGTCCTGAACTTCAGGGCAGCTAACTTAAATCTGAAAAACGAAATTTACTGATTGACGTTTCTCTACAAAAATACGTATTGCCACCCGAAAAATGGTACGTTGGACAAACTATACAAGCATTCTCTGTAGTTAGAAGAAAATTTCCCAGCTTTTAATGTTTCAAATTGTAATCAGTATACTTTTAACATATGTTTAATTAAATAAATTGTTTTTTTTTACCAAAAAATGGGGCATTATTTAATTTTATTATTGTTTTATAAATTTATAAATGCGGGCGTTTTAGATACTTTTTGCCCTAGGGCGTAAAGGGAAATTTTACGCCCTTATTTATAAATGCGGGCGTTTTTAATACTTTTTTGCCCTAGGGCGTAAGAGTGAAATTTTACGCTCCTCAAATGGGGAGCGTTAAATTGTATTTTACGCCCGATCGTACAAAAATATTATTTATACAGAGTGTTTACTTACTTTTCAACAAACTTTAAGGGATGATTCTCCAACAAAAATAAGTACAAACCTTTATATGAACATATGTACTAAACGTTCAACTTCTGGAACAACGGGGTGTTAAAATTTAGAAAAAACAATAGTTTTTTACGACAACTTTTTACCAATAAAGATATTTTTGGGAAATTTGGAAGACGTCTTCTATGCATCAAAGGCAATTTTTTGACTAACAAGAAAAATATTTTTATAAGTGTCGTTCATAAGGAATTTACTGTAAATATTTTTTAATTTGTAATTTGGATTCCCCTTAACTTTTAAACAAATTTGGTATCTTGACTTTTTTAGTCGATATGGTTCTCGCGTAAAAAAAACACAATTTTTGGCATGGATAAATCGCTATCTATAGTAAACATATGTTAGTCATAGTTATAGGCCGGCTCAAGGAAAAGTGCCACCTGAGGCGGCTACAATTTTGTCGCCCCTACAAGAAAATAAAATTTGAAGTTCAAAATTTTCTTGAACAGTAATAAAAAGGTCCCCACTATTTATTTATTGCATTCTTTTATTTCTACAATTTAAAAGACTTAAATTATTCACCCTGTTGATTTCTTTTTCCTTCACACGTATTTTTGAAGACCAAAAAACAAGGGTCTTAACTTTCATATTCCACAACTTTTCAATTTTTATTTTTTTACTAAGTTACTTTACATTAAACATGGTCATTTTGACGCCCCTGTAATCATGCCGCCTGAAGCGACCGCCTCACCGGCTCGCGTATTTACATTCTATACCATTATACAGATGAGTGCCATTCTATAGCGTAGTATAATATGTATATTTAAAACGCGCATATGGTTTCTCCAAATTATACCGCGATACAGATAAGCGTCAATCTATAACATAGTAGGATATGAACTTACAATACGCTCCTATTTCCACTTTAAATTATACTGCGGTACAAAAAAAACTAAATTTATTTTTATAGTTACCCATATTTTTTATGGCCTATTTCTAAGCTAACAAAGTTAACATATTTCAGAAAACAAAACTTACAGGTAATATAAAAAATAATGCGATTTCTAGTTAATTTGATTCAAACTAATATATTCACTTCCAGATTTCTCAAACACTTTCGCTTTTTAACAATACTGCCTTCGAATTTTGTTTGCCTACCAGCCTGAATTCTTTTTGAACCTGCAGTTAGTTCTGGTTCTTTGTCTTTTGGGACTAGTTGATGTTGGTTGTACACCTATAATTCTACCACGTTTAACTTTTTTGATTTGATGTAAAAATTTTTAACATTACCAGTTGTTTTTAATTTATTCATAGTCATGTTTACTTTATTTATAGCATTGGAGGTTTCTATGGAATCATTTCCTTTAGAATTCCCACAACTTTTGCAAAATTTTGAGAGAGGCGGTTTAGTGCAGTCTCAGTAACACTACTTAGATCGTTAACAGATGATGGTTCTTATACTAAAAATAATTATTATTATCTCTTACCGTAATGACGATGTTGTCTCCGCCTTTTAAATGCGGGTCATGCAGTTTTTATAGTATTTGGATTCACTATCTTGAAAAGAAATACGATTTTGGCACCGCATTCTTTATTTCTTATTCGAATGGGACATTTTCTAAATTCTGTAACTTTGTTGAATTCACTATGATGACACTTAAACACTTTTTGTATTCAACTTTTTTAGTGATGGGTAAGTATATCTAACTATCCAGTTTGTTGTGGTGCCAAAACTAAAATTGCGGATCCAGTCGTCACACCACTCACTATTTGTTTTATTATATATATAATAACACTGTAGTCGTTACAACTAACGTAATTATAACTTTCAATTATATCCTCCTTATAAATAATATCTTTTCAGATATCTAGGTTTGCTTCCATCTCAAATTACAACTTCAACAATGTTTTTATATTAACACAAGAGAACTATTTATTACTATTGTGAAAATCCTGCACCGCGGTATAATTTGGAGTAGAAATAGGACCGGATTGTGGGTTCAAATCCTACTATGTTATAGATTGACGCTTATCTGTATTGCGGTATGATTTGGAGAAACCATATGCGCGTTTTAAATATATTATATAAAACCTTAAATAAAAAAAAATAAAAGGAAACACTTTTTAAAAACCAAACAGAAATTTAATAAACTATTTTTTTTATATTTTACGGAGACGCAGTTGCGTACGTACATTTTTTCTAAAAACATATTTACCATAATATACCTTACAGACGACACTGATAAAAATTTATGTTTTTATACAATTAGAGAAGTCCATTCTCAAATTTCATTAAAATATCTGAACCGATTTAAAGGTTATGATTACACCCTGTAGTTCCAAAAGAAGGACTTTTAGAACATATCCATATTTTGGATTAAGAATTACCTCTTAATGTTTATTGAAAAAGTTTTTAGACACATGATTATTAACTTCCTCTCGGAGGGTTCTTGTTTCAAATATTATGAAAAAAATATCAAAAACGGAGCTGCTACTGAGGTTTTTCGGCAAAAGTCTTCACTGACTCGACTATATCATATTATTTTTTATTGAAAACAAATTGTGTCTTATTTAAAGAATAAATGGTTGTTTAAATAATATACAGTAAGAATAAAATTATTAAATAAGAAGACAATATAATTTCTTAAAGCAAAAATATTGCCATTTCTTAAGAAAAAATGTATTAAATTAAAAATATATATTGAAGAAAATCCATAATATTCTTGCAAAAAAATATTTTATGTGTGTATTAAAAATGGCTAAATAAAAATATAAATTTATGCGTTTAAAAATTATCTAACAAAAAAATATCATAAATTAATAGGTTATTACATTTTTCACATTATAAGTTCAACCAGTTTATTTTTTTCTATTCCATGCTTTAACTATAAAGCATTCAAACTATTTAACATGCCTTTTTGTCATTTTCAATTTCCAATATTGGAAATTAAACGGCAATAAGCCTTTTCACGTATAAACTAAAAGTGGCAGACTGGACAGCTAATTTAGTGCCGAACTTTAAATTAAAACGTCCCATGTGATGATAATTACGCTGTTTATGGAAATATTGTGGTATAAATAGTAATTATTTTTTATAACTTGCTGTTTTGTTAAATAATAGCTTTGTTCGCGGGTTAGTAATGAACTGATTCTGAACTAGAACCGAACTGGTTTAGAATTGTTTTAAAGCGCATGTCTAGTTATTTATTAGTTCGGAATTTTTATTTACCGCGAACGATTTTCTGTACAGCTGAGGATGTATTCTAACCAAGCCTTTTGGTTAGAATTATTTATGGTTAAATTGGATACTACACAAAAAAAAATAAATTCAAACAAAAAGGTAAATTTTTATGCTGTCGAAAGCCAATCGAGGTCTCTCCGCGGAAGACGAGGGATTCCCTGCCTCCTCTTGTTTTAAACATAAGTATGTTTATTTAACTAAAGATAAAATTCAAACAACGGAAATGGTAAAATCTTGTAGTATTGTCTATATTTTTTAATTATATCTTTATTTATTTTATTGCATACATACATTCATACGGAATACAATCAAAAATCCTTTGTTTATATACGCTCAGAATCACAAAAATATAAAAAAATATTCAACAGGTATATTAACCCGCATAAAAAGTGGCAGAAACAAATAAACTGTAATACAACGGTTTATTTATGTACCACAAAAACAGAAAACAGCTCACCATGTCGACAATACGCATGAAATTCCGAACTGAACTTTTGGTTCCAACAAAAATCCCAGGACTGCTAATCGCGAACACAGAACTATTACTAAAAATTCAGGATTTTACTAACCGGTTCAGAATCGAACCCGCGAACAAAGCTATTTATTCTATTACTATACTAAATAAACCTGCCCAGTGGCGTAGCGTAGGCAAATACAGGCGTAGGCAAAGTCGTATCGGTGAGGCCTCTTATGTCGATAAAGATAAAATACAAAATAGAAAAAGAAAACAAGTGGACAACCATAAAAAAATGTTTCTTACTTTCAAAAATAGACAAAATACAACATTTCTATCAAGGTTATAACTGTGTATCTTACACAAAATTATAAGATGACAATGTGTTACCATTTGGGCCCCACTTTTTATGTTTCGATTGGCCTCACATTTACTCCCTTTTAATGCAAGACCTACACCGCCTTTGCCTAGCTACGCTACTAAACCTGCCCATAAACATTAAAAACATTAACCACACTTGCTGCTCGCCCACTTAAGGTGCTCGCCCAATGAAGGTGCTCGCCCACTTATGCGACGTGTCGTGATGAGACAAAATTCGCCGGAGAAGTTTACATGGAACTCTTTCAATACAGACGCGATGCCTATATTGGCGGGGTTCCATTTAATTACATGTAAACTTCTTCGGCGAATTTGGTCTCATCGCGACACGTCGCCTTAAGGCTTTCCGCAGATGGGTCGGTGCAACCAGAGTTCCTTTATGAGAAGGGATTTAGACATAAGCAAGACCGGCGATAGCTTTTGTCCGGGACGTGAGAATTACGATTTCGGTTGGTAGTTCTGTTCAAAGTTGGTAGCATTATTAGTTAATAACAGAGTCGTGCCTTGTCAAAGCTTTGTTTGGTAAAAACTGTGAAAATTTGGCCTTTTTTGTTTTGGTTGTATATTTTGCAAGGATTTCCAGTTGTGAATGTTTTTGTAAGTTTATAGAGACTTCACATATTATTGGTTCGGACTCGTTTTATTTTAGAGATTTTGTTTAGTCGTATAGCTTTTAGTTTTAGTGTTTATACATATAATACAGATGAGTGTCGGCTAATTAATGGTACACAGAAAAACCACAGATTTCTTATGCGAAAATACCTATTAGGATTTAAACAAACACACCTATATCCGAAAGTTAATGACAAGGAAGATAGGGGGATAGGGAAATAAATATTTTTTATTCATTTCGATAATTTCTGATACGTTTTAAATATTT
>JACEGR010010011.1:0-21780 GCA_014170235.1 Listronotus bonariensis
ATTGTGGACCAATTTTAAAAATTAATTTTTAATTTTAAAGAGTGCACCTCCGCGGTGGCCCCGAAAAAGTCGAGATTGCAAGAGAAGAAGGTACTAGACCTATTGTTTTCTCTCTGCCGTACGTAGTTCGTGCGACAAAGCTGTACTAGCGCCACCTATTAAAGTGTAACTTTAAACAAATATTATAATAATACGAGGGCAGATTACAAATTGCTATTACATCTTTTAACAAAATTTACTCTTTTCGCTGAACCAAAGAGAGACTACAGTAAAAAGTGCAGGGACGTGTAATTTGATTGATTGACATTGAAGTGTCATGGTTAGTTCGGGTTAGTTAAATCTTTTTTTATCCGTTTTAATAAGAATTAAAAAAAAGATTGAAAAAACCAGAACCAACCATGACCCCCTCCAAATGTAACAGTTTTGCATGACCGTCTTGTTACGTTTTAAACCAATCAAATTACACGTCATTGAGCTTTTTAATGTAGTCTTTGAAAGAGGTACTGCTAGTGTTTTTGGTGTATTTTAATCGATTTATTAGTAGTAATAAATTAGAAAGCAGAAAATAAACTAAAAAGAGAAAAATAAACACTTTTTTAAAAACATTAAACTAGACCTTCAAAAACTAAATAAAACTTACTAAAAAGTCAAAAAAATAATAAATAAAAAAAATGAAGTCTGGTAATAACATATGCGCTAAACTACTAAATGTAAATAGGCAAAAGCAAAAGCTTTTTATCCTTTACTAGCTATGATTCCCGGCTTCGCTCGGGAGTTGATATGAGATTACGTGGTAGTTGAAATAAAAAAATAAACTATGACGTAAAAAGTAAAAAACATTATTGAAAACATTTTCTCATTATTTATACTACTTGTTTGTAAACAACCCATAACCGTTGTTCTGAATGAAGTTCAAATACTCGACCACAGATGGCGCCACTACACTTAATTTCCAAGTTGAAGGGTTGGAAGAGTCCTTATATCTTTAAAAATACGCCCTTTAAGGGTAAAGACGGAGAACTTTCTTGTTCGAGGGGGATAAAGGGCTATCACACTATATAAGTCCCTTTATCGTATCGGGACTCCTTTTCAAGTTTTATCGGCACGCACATTTTATCAACTTAGTTTTATTATATACATGTATAATGATAATGATAATGATAATGATTACCATATGTTATTACCAGACTTCATTTTGTTACTTTTTTCTTTTTATTTATTATTTTGACGTCGGTTTAATTTTTTTAAAAAGTGTTTATTTGAACTTTTGTTCTTAAAATTGCCCAAGGTATTACACTCTTAAAGATCAACATCTTATTTTAAAACATCCTTCATAGTCCATGCTGATTGCGAAATATGTAGGTCTCTAGTAAATTTACAAATTTTCGGTTTTTATTACCAATTACCGTAAAATTATCTTTTAACAGCTGTTTTCTCTTGCTTGCCAATGAAATCGATACAATTATTCTTTAACAAAATATTTAGGTGTTTATTTTAAAGTGAAGTGTCTTCTACAGTTTGCTTTGTATACCTTACGCACAGAGTTTATAAATAAAGTAGCTAAAAGAGTCGAGGAGTCGACATGTTTAGATTGTTTTATATCAGTTATCCGCAGAGGTCGAGTGTTTATTTTCGTTAAGAATTTACCCCACTTTACCCCTCACGCGACGTGTATAATAAGTCAGATAAAATTCCTTTTGTTTGCACATTTTTAGATATACTGCCAAATAATTAAATCTACAAAATTTGGACGAAAGAAATATTTTAACTGGTCGTTTCGTTATGGTACAATAATTAGAACATATTATTATTATTTTTTAATAATCTACAGTATGTACACGGATGGCTTTTGGGGTCGTCCATTAACATTAATGACGCTAAGCTTGAACGTAGGAGGGGAAGAGGGATTCGAAAAAAATCACTAGGGGAAGGGAGGGTGTAGTAAAAATATCACGTCTTTTTATTTTTCGTTAAATGTGCGATTTTAACCGAAAACCGAAAAGATTGTAAATTTATTGTCTATCTGAATATTTTTATTACGGTTCTTTATTTTCTAGAATAAAATTGGATTATACTTTCTTTAATTTAAAAATAATATTGTACAAAATTAATTATGATATATTTTGAACAAAAATACAGGGAGTGGTTAGAGGGAGTAGTTTAAAACTTCACGAAGTATTACTAGGGGTAGGGGGGTTACAAATTTGTTTAAAAACGTAATGTAATTTATGGACTTCCCTTTTACAATAGCACAAATAGGCCAAACATTTAAATGTTCAAAAAGGTCTTGGCAAATGCTTTTGTTTCTTGGCAAAATAAGATTCAGGTTTAAATAGATGTTTTGTCTTGTACCGGGACCAAATTACAAAAATGTAAAAATGTACCAAAACTGCCGTTGTTTTTAATATTCCAGCAGTGTTACAGAAAACGTTTATAAAATCAAATGGTCATCCAATACCTAATATGTCAGTTAAAAATAAGGTAATTTTAAATTTCAGACAGAATGTCAAAAGTAGGGTTAAAAAAACAATAAAATACAATCAAAAATATTTTACAAACCGTATATTCGATTATATCAATTATGAAAACCGGGAAAATTATGTGTAACTAGTATAAAAACATGAATAAAAAAATGATGATACTAAAATAAAATTTGAATGATTTTATGCACAATACCTTTTTTTATTTGACACTTCACTAAATAATTATTAACACAAGGGGCAATTTGCCTTGGTGTATTTTCACATTTTTGTTATTATTGGGGTCCCTGTACAAGACCAAACATATTTCTGAACGTGAATCTTGTTTTCCTGACAGGCAAAAGCATTTGCTGTACACGACATTCATAACCAAAAATGTTGGTTCATTTGTACTATTGCAAAGTTGATCAGTGAGACGGATGTAGGTGCGGGGTGGCTCCGTTTCATTGACCTTGCAGGCAGTGTAAAGCGAACACTAAAGGAGAGAACAAATCCGAGTTGCACAGTCTCGATTTCGATTTTTAAAACAAATTCATTGGGTGCAAGTCAAATCATGACTAACTTGATTTGTTTTGGACATAAAGAGTATTTTTTTTACTTGTCACTTAGTATAAAAGATAGGAAAATGTAAATAGAAAGGTTTTATGGATTTTTACGTAGAATTCAGCGGCGTTCCTGTATTTTTTCTGTTTTTTTTTTATTTAAAAGTTATAACATAAAGTTGTTTTTTTTAATGGAACACCTGTATATTTCCTCACTAAGATGAAGGTCCCCTTAAAGCCGTAAAAATATTATATTGACATATTAAACTTGTCATTTTTTTTTTGAAAATATAGCTAATGTTTTTTCTATTTATAATATGAACCAAGTTAGTGCTTGGACAAATTGACAAAATTTTAAAAACACTCTATGTCTTCGAAACAAATCAAGTTAGTCATTATTTACTTAGTTTTTTTTAATTTCAAAAATTAAATCGAGATTGCGCAATCAAATTTTTTTCTACCTTTTTAGTTTTTGCTATATCCTGCAAGGTCAACCAAAAGGCGCCAACCCTGTACATTCAGACACTGTATAAACTAATAAATTGTCAGGTAAAATATAAAAAAATTAAATTATCATTAAATATGATTTTTCAGATTGTCCACGGATTGGGCCCGAATAACGGATTGGCTTCACATGAGGTGAAATGTATTATATATTTCGAAAAGTTATTCTATAACAAAAATTATTTATCCTACACTTTTACATAAACTTTATAAACATGTTTTTTCTCCATTACTTAACTACCTTAATTTTCTGTTTTAAACAAAATAGTTTTAAATCAATTAAAATGTTATTAGTACATTTTATTGAACTTTACAGTTTGGTTGAATATCTCAATAATTTAAAATTTTAAAAACGATTTGAATAGATTTGTTGTCAGCTGGAAAATTGTGGAAAAGTCTTTTGAATGGTAAATTATAAAATTTTATTTGCTAAAATTTTACAGTTTTTTACGGTATTAAAAAAATATATAAATAATTTTAAGTAAAACCAAAATCAGTTGCATGAAACTTTTTAATACCCCTGTAAAACATATAGTCATTTATCAGTCATAATCTCTGCATTTTTATATTTTTGAGAACCCTTGTACAAACTTAACATGTTTTTCTTCGTGAATATTTTTTACAAGTAAAAATTACTCCCTTTTTTAAACTAAAATATTTTATTTATTTGTCCCCTGTAAACCCCCATTTGTGTATTAGTCTGTATACTTTTTGTATTTTTATTATCACTTAATACTTATAAAGGGTGTAATTTAATTAAAAAATACAGGATATGATTCTTTAGCCCATCTTAGAAAGAAAGTTTATATTAACATATGTCCTAAAATTCTATAACTTGTGAGCTACAGGTGTAAAAGTTAAGAAAAATCGTATTCTTATCAGCAACTTTAAACTATTCGATATATTTTTATGAAATTCTGGCACACACCTACTGAGCACCAATGAAGTTTTTTTAAAGTAGAAGAGTTTTAAATATTTCTACAAAAACGGTTTTTATTTTTTTACGTAAGAAGCAAAACACTATTTGCCGGCTAATATACATTTTTCATATTGGCATTGATGGTAAAGCATTGGCAATTGGTGGCAATATTATGCCAACATCTAATACGCATTAAAAAGTTAACCCTAAATAAACACTCAATTGCCAATAAATTTTACATGCAGGCGAATTGCCGGCAAGCATACAAAAATGGCGGCATACCAATCCTGATTAAATAAAGCATGCGTTTTTGTTGCAGGCAAATAAATATTGATTTTTGAAGGCAAACCTTCAACGCATATTTATACTTTTCAAACCATATTATTAACATTGGTATTTAACTAACATTCGAGCAATTTTTTGATCTGTTTTATTTATAATGGCGGCTAAACAACATTATTTTATGTTTTTTTACATAATTTAAAGGAAATGGCCTTTTCCTAACATTTTATTGATACAAATCATGCAAATAAAAATTAAGTCAAACAAAATGTTTATTATGTATTTTTGAGAGAATAAAAAATAAAATGATGGTAAAATTAGCTAGGTTAATTTCGACGATTTCGACCGAAGGTGATAAATTCAAATTTCCCGCTTAGCCGAAATACAAGATTTGACAATTTGACAGATGAGGCAACCTTGCTTTTGTTTGGCCGCTTTGTGCAATTGTTTTCTACGTGGTTTTCTAGCTTTTTAGTTTCTTTTTTAAAGAAAAGAGTTTTTAGTAGACATAATTAAGTGTATTCATTACCTAATTAGTGTGTGTTGTGTAATTAATTGGTGATGGCTAGTCAAGAAGGCGGGTTATTCAAGTAGACTGTTAGGAGCTGTAAACATTTCTGTTTAAAACCTTTTAAATTTGTAGTTACCTAAAAAAATTATATGAAATCAGGAGTTGCCTTATTAAAAGTTTTAAAGACGTGTTAATAAAAAAATTATATATATTTAATAGTTTTTTTGACATTTAACTCCTTTAAAATATTTCTCCCTATGTTTTGGATCTGAAAATTGAGTGTAAGTGTCCCTTAAATACTTACTATTTTAAAGTGTTTTCTTTTGATTTACTATCTTTTTTAAATTTTATTACATACTTTATTTTTTTTTTTGGTTTATTGTTACGGTATAAAAATTTATATTATGTAATTTTTTTATTGATAAAGTTTTCTGCCTTTTTTTCTCATTTTTTTCGATTACAAAATTCTAAATATGTTATTTAACTTTTGGGACATTCAACTTATAAAACTTGCAATACTTATTTAATGATAAAATGCCATTATCCTAAACGCATTTTTTTGCCAATAACTCATTAATGATGGATGCCATCATCCTAAACGCATTTTTCATCATAAATTATTAATGACGGATGCCATCACACACTTATCTGCAACACGTGGCCTAATAACGGCCAATTGCCCACTTTCGCGTCTTTTTGATACCTTTTGCCAATGCCTTGCCATTAAAGAGTGTTGGCAATGCCAGTAAATTAAATGTACAACGCCGGCAAAAAATTGGCATCGGACAAAAAAGGTCAGGAGGTCAAATTTATTGCAAAATAAATAGAAATTTTAAAAAATAATTTTTATTTTTGGAAAAAGCAATGGCGTACCATATTTTTTTTGAAAAATCTTCAGTATACATCCCGTAGGGATGCCACTGGTACAAATAATTAAAAATCATTCACATTAAAAAATGCCTATTGGTGCTTAGTAGGTGCGTGCCAAATTTCATAAAAATATCTCAAAACAGTTTTAAACTTTTAATAAGAATACGATATTTTTCTTAAAACTTTAACACCCTGTAGCTCAAAAGTTATGAGGTTTAGGACATATGTTAACATAAACGTTTCTTTCTAAAATGAACTAAGGAATAATATCCTGTATTTTTAGCCATTAATTAAATTACACCCTGTATAATAAAAAAGAATGAAAAATCTAAACAAACAACTGTTCTGACAGTTTTTTAATAAGAAAAATATAAGTAATCATGAATAGGACAAAAAGTTACTGAAAATACACTTAAAACATTAACAAAATATAATAAAATAAAGCCTTATTTTTGCAAAAATTTAGCATACTATCGTGTATTTTTTGCTGAACCGGCAACAATGCAGGGAAACCCCTGAAGCATAGTGAAGACCTAGTGGAAGCACCACAATCCTGCGGCAACGGCGACGATTTCCTCCAGGCGAAGCTTTCGGCGACGTGCAGTTCGCTTTCAGCCATCGAGCTTTGCAGCAGTTCTAGTTTAGCTTTTGTTTAGACCACAATAAGAGCCATGAGGGAGATCGTTCACTTACAAGCCGGCCAATGCGGAAACCAAGTTGGTGCCAAGGTAATTTTTTTTCTTAAAAATATTCTTGATTCATATTAAGGTAATTTTGTAGATTAAGTGAGGGGCTAGTTTCAAAGTGTATAATATCCAATATGTTTTTTCGGTAACATATTATAAATAATTAATTTTTATTTTTATTAATTTTTGTTTTTACCTAAAAAATATTTCTAATTTATTTTAAGGTAATAAAATGTAATCAAGCGATCCATAAAATAAACGGTTCCGTTTTTATTTGCTGATATTAAATTTATATTTGTTAACGCTTAAACCAACTTAAATGGTATTAAGTTACATTTTGTTGGTAACTTAATATTTTTAAAAAAGGTAGCAAATTTAATTAATATAAGTAAAGAGGAATAAGTAGTTACCATATTTAAACTTCTGTTTTTACCTTATCAAAACCTAAATACACTTTTAAAAAACTCTACTAAACTATTTATAAGGTGTCTACCATCTTGTATGTTGGTCAAAAAAATCGACTATTTTTATTTTGACTCCTGACACTGAAAAATTGGTTCTTAGGCACCTCTAGGGAATGCGCTACAACGATGAACTCTTAATTTTAATAGAAAGATCCACCTTATTCCAGTTTAAATATTTTCTCAGTCCCACGGAAAAAAATAATTTCTTACCATTAGTTAATTATACAGCAAAACCCTAAATAAGTTTTTGTAGAAAATTAAACGCATTACAAAAAAGATTTTTCATATTGTTTAAATAAGTTAAACCATTAAAAAGATATTCAAGGTAAGAGATTTACAGAATTTCAAGAAAAATAACTTTTTGGTTTTGGATTTTGATAACTTACTGAAAAATAATTATTGGCAATTGGGTTTGCTATGTTAATCAAAATTAAACTTTCTACAGAAAAAGGTCTTTTTACTTTTTTGATATACCTCACCATTAAAAAGATATTCAAGGTCAAAGATTCAACCTTAAGAAAAGTAATTTTTTTTTAAATTTTGTAGCTTGTAGCTGAAGCGTTTAATTTTCAATAGAAAACGCAGATAGTCATTTATAAATAATGATTTTTCAGTAAGTTACAAAATTCAAAACAATAAATGTATTTTCCGAAAGTTCTTCAATCTTTGTCCCTAAATTTCTTTTTAATGGTTATATTTATTTAAAAGTATAAGAGAACTTTTTTGTAGAGCGTACAATTTTCTATAAAACAACTTTTTAAAAATTTTACTGTATTAGCAAAGACAATTGTAGTTTTACTATAGGCACCCAGAACAATGCTAAATTTTTGGTCATCAGCTTGGACGCTCGCTTCGTGGAATTTATGAAGCGGGTATCCATCGAGTTATAAATTTAGCCAAGCCAGGCACGCGTCCAAACTGATGACCAAAAATTTGGCATTGTTCTGGGAGTCTATAGTGAAACTACAATTGTCTTTGGTATTAGTAACGAATAGTAAGACATACATTTTTTTAGTATGGGACTGAAAAAAATATGCAAAATTGTAATGAGGCTGATCTTCCTATTAAGAGCTCATCGTTGCAGAGCATTGAGAACGTGTACATCGTTATACTGAATCTCATTCAACCGATCGGATAAAACTTAATCCGACGAAAAATTTCGATATACACGTTTACGATTAAGTAAAGGACTGGATTGAACGCGATAAGTCAATCCTGTCTTTCAAGCGATTTAAATTTAGTTCAATGCGATTGTTTTGATATTTACGGTTTTGGAAAAGGTTTGAAAAGTGACAATTAAGTGTAATAGCTGATAAATAAATGTAGAAAAGAAATATTTGGAAATAAAATTAAATATTGCAAATATTTTAATAGTTATTTTATGGGCGTTAATAATTTGTCTATTTTTTTAAATTAAATTAAATTAACGAAAATACCAAAGTAGGTAAGAGTTAGTCCTGTCATCATTCTATATGTTCTTTTCTTTGTACGAAATCAGTAAACGTACACATATCTTCTGAATAAAAGACAACCATGGCTATGCTAAAATTTTCATACCGCTTTGTGGCAGGCTTGTCATTTTTCCAGTTTACACTTTAAATGCGTCGGTTGAAGCCTCGCCTCGTGTAACATTAGCGGTGGGAGACACGTAAGCTTACTGAAATGACTAACTGGCGGTATTTCAACGAGAAACGAATAAAATTATATTGGGAGTTTCGCATGACCTGTTTTAAATCGGCTATTCCATGATAACTCTTATAATTTCCTTACTCTATGGTAGAGCGTACAATTTTCTATAAAACAACTTTATAAATTTTTACTGTATTAGCAAGACAATTGTAGTTTACTATAGACACCCAGAACAATGCTAAATTTTTGGTCATCAGCTTGGACGCATCGCTTCGTGGAATTTATGAAGCGGGTATCCATCGAGTACACACGTAAACAGTACGTATAGTTTGCCGCTTTATAAATTTAGCCAAGCGAGGCAGCGTCCAAACTGATGGCCAATAAATTTGGCATTAGTTCTGGGAGTCTGTAGTGAAACTACAATTGTCTTTAATATTAGTAACGAATAGTAAGACATACATTTTTGAGTATGGGACTGAGAAAAATATGCAAAATTGTAATGAGGCTGATCTTCCTATTAAGAGCTCATCGTTGCAGAGCATTGAGAACGTGTACATCGTTATACTGAATCCCATTCAACCGATCGGATAAAACTTAATCCGACGAAAAATTTCGATATACACGTTTACGATTAAGTAAAGGATTGGATTGAACGCGATTAGTCAATCCTGTCTTTCAAGCGATTTAAATTTAGTTCAATGCGATTGTTTTGATATTTACGGTTTTGGAAAAGGTTTGAAAAGTGACAGTTAAGTGTAATAGCTGATAAATAAATGTAGAAAAGAAATATTTGGAAATAAAATAAAATTAAATATTGATAAAATATTTTAATAGTTATTTTTTATAGTGGTTTGGGTTAATAATTTGTCTATTTTTTAAAATTAAATTAAATTAACTGAAAAAATACCACAAAAGTAGGGTAAGAAGTTTCTTTTTTGTTTGCTGTCTTTATCATTCTATATTCTTTTCTTTGTCAAATTTAAAAGAATTTAGAACCGGATCATCTAAAAAATCTAGGATAAAGAGCACAGTACCCTTACTTATTCTTTAAAGATGCCTAGGAACCAATTTTTCAGTGCCAGAAATTAAAATAATACTTTTTTTTATCCGCCCTATTGCCTAGAAATGTTTATTAGTAGTGTATTGTAAATTTAATTTAAAAAATTGCAATAAATTAAACATATTTACAGAGTTTTAGCGAAAAAATTATAATTTTTTAAAATGTTCTTGATTAGGGTTAGTTATCCCCTCCTTCTTCCAACACAAACATCAGAGTTCAAATCGCAAACCTTATTTTAAGGGGTTTGATTTTTTTTAAATAGTTTTTTTAGTTTTTGAAAATCGGTTTAGTAGTTTTCAGGAAAAAATACCGATAGAGAAAGATTCGCTTTTAAACTTCTGTTTTAATGAGGTGTGGGGTAAATAAAAACTTCATTATTTTCATTAATTCTAAAATATGTTCTTTGCCAAAGTGTTGCTCTTGAGGTTGAGCTTATATTATACTATATTTATTGTGGGTCCCACCTCCCAGTTTTTAGATTAAATAATTTGAAAATACTAACTACCCGCGCCATGATTTTTGATACTTTCTTTACAAAGGCTAAATATTGTATCACAATTTAATGAGCTTATAAATGAATTTGCATTCAAACAGTGTTGGATGTCAAAAAGGGCTACAAAAACTGTTTAATTAATAATAAATTTTATGTGATTTTTCGAATTTTAAATACTAAGAATTTTTAACTTAATGCTAAAGAATTTTAACTTGATTCTATATTAAATTAGCGGGAGAAATTTTGAATAAAAACGTTTTTAGTTTTTGTATAAATAAATAAATAAAAAAAAATAATATATAAATTATTACAATATAAAATATATTATATATGATATATTTGTTTATTTATTCATTTAATACACAGAATAATTGCAGGAGTTGATACAAACATTCAGTCATTATATCTGCTAGAAACGATTAGTAATTGCAATTATCAAGTAATAAATTATGATAAGAAAAAACCGTAATAAAATGATATAATTATCAAAATAGCAAATAAGCGGTTTATTTTTTTCCACATTATAATTATAAATCACACTGGCGTATGCTAAATATAGAATCAGTCGGGTTTGAATGTTGGTTTGGTAATAACAATGAATACTTTATAAAATAACATATTTTTAACAATACCATTAATTTAAAAAAATATTGTATGATAATAATCTGTTTTATCTTTAAATTTGACCCATTTTAGAAAAAAGTATTTGGTTTAAGCTGTTGGCCAGTATTTAATACAACTTTATGTATATTTTTATTTACCCAAATTTGTTATAATTATTAGAGCACTTTAAAAGACCTACGCTAATCGTACTAGTCCAAGAGCCCGAGCGGCAGTGCATGCTTCTAACATAGGTAGAAGCAATGGTGGACTACAAAGTTTGACTCGTAGTGGCTTTGGCAGGTACCAGGTACCAAAAACTGAAATTTACCTTTCGTCGTTTTGTAAAAGCTGAATTTTATATATGTTACTTGGGTACCTATAGAAGATATTTTCTTGGTCGCCAGACAGTTTTGATAGTTCAAACCTCTTGACAGACAAACATTTTCGGGTGGCCCAATGGTTCGAGAAAGTTTAATATTTCTGTTATTTAACAAAATATGACAAAAGACCTTTAATTAGAGTTGTAGGGTTTTCAAATAGGCATGTCCTAAAAATATTTTAATGTATATAGGCTGTTACAAATTCGAGGAACACCATTAGGATCTCGGTTGGTTAAATTGGGGCAAAGTTGCGCATTTTTATCTTTAACAATATTTCGTTTTAAAAATTGGAGACTTGACCGCCTTATCCTTATCCGGTAAAAACAGAAATTTTGCGAAACAGTTTTTATTGTATTGGGCGGAATATTTGGTTTTAAGCTTAGTAAACTCGCTCTACCTTTGTGCGACGATTCGAATTGAAAAACCATAATCATTCACCATTTCGCCATTACAAATAACGATTTTACCTCAAAAGTTTGGGGAAATTTCTGTTTGCAGGTAAGTATGCATTCCTATTTTTTGACAGGCTACGATATAGTTGATAGAGGCGTTTAATTAAATTAAATGCTTTATTTTATTACGTATAAGTAAATGTATGTAAATTACCTTAATTATTGTAGCTTGTTAGTTAAATTATGAATAAATAAATTATGAAAAGAAATAAAAATGAGTAGTTATAAAAATAAATGGATGCATACTTACCTTCAAATGAAAACTTCCAAAAACGTTTGGACTAAAAACGTAATTTTTAATGAAAATAATGGTGGTTTTTATGTTCGAAATGTTGCATAAATCTAAAGTGTGATATATCGTTGTATTTAGAATTAAAATACGAGTGTATTAAGTTTAAAACCAAATATTCCCCTATTTAAAAAAAAACACAAAGTTGATGATGGTGGCTTAAAGACGAAACATCGGATTTTAAATTTGATGACATAATTTTATAGAACAGAAAAAAAGTGTCATTAGTTTCAAATAAACTGTTTCGTAAATTTTTTGCCGAATAATTCCGGAACGGCTGCAAATTTTAAAATTTTTGAAACCGACTATTTTTAAGCATAAAAATGCGCAACTTTGTCTCGATTTAACTAACCCTGTATCTCTTACCGTTTCCGAGATCATATTGGTGTTTCTCGAATTTGTAACAGCCTGTATAGCATGTCCCAAAAAAAATTATTGCTGTGAAGTGAGTTTTTAAAAATTGTTTTTGGAACACTCTGAATACATCGAAATATTTTTAGGACATGCCTATTTAGAAACCCTACAACTAGTATTCAAGACTTTTTGTCACATCTTGTGAAATAAAAGAAATATTAGACTTCCTCCGACCACTGGGCCTTCCCAAAATGTTTGTCTACCAAGGGGTTAGTACTGTTAAAACTAGGGCTGGCAAAAAACCGGAAAAAAACAAAACCAGTTAACCGAATATTTAAAACCGGTATTAAAACCGGTTTTAAAAACCGAAAACCAACCGGTTTTAAAACCGAAACCGAAAACGGTCATTAAAACCGAAAACCGAAAACGGTTCAGTAAAACATGACACCATTAAATTTGCCCCTTTATTTTAAACAATTCTTACTAGAAACATTTTCTTCTAAAATGCGCCGTTTTCTGGTTATTTGCCTGTCTAAGGTTAAATGAACCACCCTGTATAATCTGTCAACCAATATTCGATTTTACAAAATGAACAGTTTTTCTTTTTAAGATATAAACCGCAATCAACCAAAACCTATTAATTGATATTCGACGAACCAGCCAAAAACCGGTATTCGAAAATCGATTATCCGAAAACCGGTATTTGAAAACCGCTTTTTAAAACCGGTTAACCGATATTAGAAAACCGGTTTTCCAAAACCGGTTAATCGGTATTCGAAAACCGGTTTTCAAATACCGGTTTACCGGTATTCGAAACCGGTTTTCAAATAACGGTTTTCGGTTTTGGCCAAAACCGCGGTTAACCGAAAACCGGTTAACCGAAAACCGAGTTTCGATTGCCAGCCCTAGTTAAAACAGTCTGGCGACTAAGGAAATATCTTTTAATAGGTACCCAGAGTAATCATATATATGTAAAATTTCGCTTTTACAAAATGAAGAAAGTTAAGTTTTCATTTGTTAACCTTTGGCCATAACCATAACCAACCTTTAACCATAGAAAATTATTAATATTTTAAATTTTTTACCATAATACATAAAGGTAATGTTTGGATATTCTTGTGATTGCCAATTATCTGACTTATTATAGAGAATCAATTAGAGATGATACTTCCACAGTGTGTTGTTTCTTTACGAATTAATAAAATATTTTGACGCAGTAACTTACATTATCTTAAGTTGTAAACATGATCTTTTTACGGAACTCCATGATAATAATTTTGAGCTCCTAAATAACAATTTTTAAATTGTATTCTTTAATATTTCTATATATTCTTTAAATATTTTACTAGATATATATTCTTTCAATATTTTACGATTTTGAAAAAAAATATGCTGAAATCTATTTAAACACCATGTTTTATACACTTTTAGGAACTTTTAAAGTGGCTGAACGTGTAGATATAATTTAGAATCAAATATTTTAGAAATTTAAAGTTAAAAATTTACACTATGTTAAAGAACATGCGTAAACTTATGGTTGGTTGGCTCTGGTTAGTTCTTTAGGTGGGTTTAGGCGGGATTGGTCACATGACCAAGTTTGCACTGCAGTTGCATTTGCTCTAATGTCTCTTGCTGTTGACATCCAGTATATTTTTGCCAAGATGATTATGCGGAAGAGGGTTTCCGCTATGTGTAAAGTTGAAAGAACTTATATTTGCCATATTTTTTGGATACATTAACTGAATCAAAAACTCGAAATGTCCGCGTATTTGTTTAAATTGTAATGGTTTGGTTGGTTTACATTTTGAAACACTTTCTGATAAAAAATAAAAATCCTCTGAGACATTAATTCGGTGTAAATATTGATTCATATTTTCATGACGTATCTACACTTGATCTTAGAATGAAAACAAGACCTATTTACTAGACTGCATTTTTATCTTAATTCTTTCTACAAAAGCGTAAACCTACATAAAACATTAAAACGCATCTAAAACGTCATGTTAAAAAAAAATACAAATTTTAATTAAAAAGATAAAAATTACAGGACGGTGTTAATTGGTCGACTTCGACGTAATCATGCTGTTTGGTGTTTGTGGTTTAAAATTAGATCAGGTCATATGACTGCACTTTATAACTTTAATAAACCTTATAAATTAGCTACAATCCTGACATATCGACAAAGGAACCTTCATTACCTTTTAGAAGTTTGGTTCAGGATGTACAGGGTTTTTAATTATATTTTGTCACCCACTTTTAACTATAACCAAGCTGGCTAGAATGAAACGTCTTGTATAAAAGTTTCATACTTGTTTATCTATTATCTTTTGAGCATAAAAAAAAATGAACATCAAAAACGTAAGAAAAATGAAGAGGCAATATATATTTTTTTAATTGAGACACCCTGTACGTTATGTCACCATTTAAAAGATCTTTTAAAAACTTTACAAAAATACCACATTTTATATCTATCTTTAATAGTTTCGGAATTATGGCCATTTAAATTTCGATATAATTTTCATCACAGTCTCAGCTTAGTGCCGGAGGTAGGTATTATAATGGAAATTATATTTGCTATTTTTAGAATAAAGTGGTCATATTTTGAAAACTATTACATACATTAAATGTGGTAATTTTCGAAAAGCCTTTTAAAATACCTTTTTAATCGTGACATTAGATTAGATTAGATTAGGAGGTGGATTGCATATCCTCTAACACTGCAACCTGCTCAGGTTTATTGTGTGTCCTCCGTCCATAGGTTAGAGCACGCTATCCAAGCCGGTCTGTTTAATCAGACTCCACAAGCTTGAAACTGGCCCCTTGGTATATCTTGCCGCTTTAGGTTTTTCTTCACCTAGCCTTGCAAACCGCAGACGACAAAGGGCTTCGCAGTAGCACCATACGTGTTCTGCGGTTTCTTCCTCCTCCTGGCAGAACCTACATAGGTTTTCTTCTGCCAGGCCCATAGTTTCCAGGTGTTTATTCAGTCTGCAATGACCTGTCAGACCCACTATTATTCTCACTGCCTTCCGGTTATAATTCAGAAGGTCTTTTGTAAATTCTGGCGAGTAGGCCTTGATGAACACTTTCGCCTGACGCTGTCCTGGTGTTCTCCTCCACCAGTCTTGTGATTCCCTCATAATCCATGATCTAATGGATGACCTTACCTGGCATGATGAAATACCACAGTAGGGCTCAGGACCTACCATTGTCCTAACAGCCCCTCCTTTGCCAATTTATCAGCTTCTTCTTTGCCTTCGTGGCCTTCGTGTCCTGGTACCCAGGCAATGGTTAGCTTGTTGGACGCACCCACCTCTTCCAGGGCAATTACGCAGTCCCGCACCAGCTTGGAGCTGATTTTGCATGAACTGAGTGCCCTGATGGCTGCCTGGCTGTCCGAATAGATTACTATGGTTTTATCCTCATAGCTCCTTCTGATGATTTCCCTAGCGCATTGTTCTATGGCTACAATTTCGGCCTGGAACACAGTAGGGATCAAGCAATCCGAGACCCAAGTTTATTTTCGTCCTTGGTTTGTCCCCATATATACCTGCTCCAACTCCTTGGTCTGTTTTGGAGCCGTCTGTATATCAGATTAGGTCGGCTTTAATGGAAGGCCCTGCCACCCAGTCCTTTCTGTCTGGTATTAAAGTTTGAAAACCTTTGTTTAGCCAGTAGCTTGGTACCATTTTGTCTGAAGGCATCTCACACACTGAGTTGACTTCTTGGTCCTCCTTGAATCTCCATTGTATGGCCCTTTCCTGTCTTATGATAGGACTCTGGCCTTGTTTGAGTTGAGAGATCGTGACATGTTATACAGGGTGTTTCATTTTAAAAAAAAGTTTACCTCTTCATTTTTCTTGGGTTTTTAATATTCATTTGATTTTTATGCTTAAATGATATTTGATGAAAAAGTATGAAACTTGCATACAGGGCGTTTTTTCTTTCCTTCTTGGTTAAAGTTAAAAGTGGGTGGTAAAATATAAATGGAAACACTGTACAACTAACAGATGATGAAATATATGATGGTATATTTAGAGCAAGGCTCAGAACGACTTACACGTCATTTAAATCTATACAACAAAGTTTTAAAGATATTTAAAATTTAAACTCCCTCCCTGATTTTCTTAACAAAAAATTTAAATTTAATAAACGAAATCTGATGTAGGAATATTTGCATTGCCAACATAAAAATGGTAATATCAAGATAGGATAGAATAGACTATACTGGGTCATCTAGATTAAGTGTCCGTCATTGGTAACTTCGTTAATTATTAAAATAAGAAATAGTTTAAATTAGCAAACTATATAGTAGCATTTTTAACGTTCTTTAAGATAAAAGATGAGAAAAAACAATTTAAGGGGATTTAAGAAAATACCAAATTTGATATGTCTATCATTTATACTTTTGGAAATATAGCCATTTAAACCTAAAAAATAGTAGATATCATCTCTATTTTACTTACTTAGAGCTGTGATATAATTAGAAATGTACTCTATTTTTCAGATTTGAAAAATCCTATTTCCAAAAACTATAAGTGATGATGATTCTAAAACACCTTTTAAAGCATTGGTATGTGTCACCTGGTTAAAACACGCAAAAGTTACGTTATTTAATTCTTCTAAGAAACAGGTGACGTATTCCTTCTGCATCGTATACTCAGAAAAGACAAATAGTAAAACTTCTAAAAGGTCACAACATGCAGGTTTTGTTGGGTTTACACACCTAACATACAACTGAAACATCAAATAAGGCATTCAGAACCAAACCGGACCATTCCACAAATTAAAAAGCTTGAACCCCGCTTTCAACAGCATCCAGATTAGTTATTAGAGCTAATTTGAACTAATACATATTTCAAGATGGTAGTATGGCCCTGATAAATAAGTTTTATGTTATTAAAAATAAAAGTTAAAACCTTATTTTTGATTTTAAAATAGGTCGGTCTGGTTCTCATGGTCTTAAATATAAAAAGAAAAAACTGTGTCTTTGTAATAAGAATGAGGAACACCCTAAGTCAATAGTCTGCAATGGAAAATATGCATGCGACCAATCCCTCTTAAACCAACCAACCCAATGTTTATCACATCACAAATTCTAATATTTTAAGCTTAGCACAAATTACAAAACATGATGTTGCATTATAAATGCCCATTAAAAAAATTAATTGCCCCCTTATTTTTATATTCCAACAAACTGGGACAATTTAGCATTCGAAATTATTACTAATTAAGCTTAAACTACTCGATTAATTTGATTAAAAATGTATAATTGTAAGACTTTTTCCTTTATTCAATTAAAATACACTTTAAAAAGCGTAAAATCGTGAGGTTTAATTTGGCGAGTTTATTAATTACAATTCAAAATGCAAATAAAACAAAATGTAATTTATAGCTATAATAAGCTTTAAAAAATCCGTAATACAAGCCCATAATTAATATTAGTGTCGTATAGAGCTTAACTATAATTAGAATGACGAATAACTGGCTTTTAGGACGTGCAGTTATACTAGGGAATATAATCCCGGGATCAAGCCTCTTTACAGTCCCAAAATCTTCGGGATTAAATTCCTTAAATCCCAGGATTTTCGGAATCAATAAATAAATATTTTCATTTTTTTTAAATAATATTGCATGAGACGAACGCACTTAGTTTTCCTGGCAATTTATCGAGTTGTCAATGCCAGTAAAAATAAACAGTCAGTCATTTTTATTTCCCAGCTGATTTTAGTCTGGTTTACGCGGTCTTAAGCTTAGTTTATAAGCTTGCGAAATGCAATTTGCGAATCGCGAAACGTGTTCTGATTGGTCAAAGGCAAATCGCATTTCGCAAGCCTATGAACTAGGCTTTACTTGAAGAAAGTCATGTAAAAGCAACATTCCCGTAAGTTATTAGTATTATTCATTGAAATTTGTTTATTTAAAGTATATTATGGATATTTTACTTTTTATTATTTATAGGGTTATTACCTTAAGTTTGTTGTATTGTATTACAAATGTTTTAATGCGATCAATTTGAGGTTATGAGAAGGTATGTCGATTTTGCAGAAATACAGTTTTGTTCTTGTTTTTAAAGGAACATAATCAAGACGACTGTGGAAATGTCATTATCAAAAGAAAGTGTGTATTAATGTGATTTTTCTATATTTATATTAGTTTGATTTTTTGTTTTGACGAGAAATCTTTTTTTATTTCGATTCCTAAGGAAAGTTAAAAAACTAAAGGTTAATTTTTAAACATTTTGGCATTTTTTGTACTCTACCATCAAATCCCGAGATCCCGGGCTTGTCTGTGCCCAGTTCCGGAATTCCTGGATTGAAAAAAGACTCGGGATTATATCCCCCAAGTAACACCCCAATTTGACGTTCCCGTTTCTTTATTTTTAACACGCTTTTATTAACTTGGGTTGTAACTATCTATCAATCTATCCATCTGGCTGGCTATGTAACGGAATCTTTGAGCCTAATTTTAACCAACTTCCAGCTATTCGATTTCTTTGAAACTTTGCACACGTATTAAGGAAACATGACAATGCAATAATCTGCAAACAGTATCCCGTTATCTTTTTTGGATCGCCAGGAAAAAAATTCCATTATATTATAAAAACAACACCTAGGATGCCATCTGTTGGCAACATTTCAAACTTTGCTATTAAATAAAGAAGAAATTTTTTAGTTTTTACACAATTTGGTTAGTTGCACCATTGGTGTTCAATTTTTATGAACAATAAAAATTAATAAGTTCTTTTACACAACTGGGTTAGTTGCACCATTGGTGTTCAATTTTTATGAACAATAACAGTTAATAAATGCCGTTAACACGCTTTTTATTAACTTGGGTTGTAACTATCTGGCTATGTAACGGAATCTTTGAGCCTAATTTTAACCAACTTCCAGCTATTCGATTTCTTTGAAACTTTGGACACGTATTAAGGAAACATGACAATGCAATAATCTGCAAACAGTATCCCGTTATCATTTTTTGGATCGCCAGGAAAAAAAATTCCATTATATTATAAAAACAACACCTAGGTTGCCATCTGTTGGCAACATTTCAAACTTTGCTATTAAATGAAGAAGAAATTTTTTAGTGGGTTGCAATATATTGGCAACGGTCCAAACATTGTCTGGATTGCCATCTGTTGGCAAAATTTCAAACTTTGCTACTTAATGAAGAAGAAATTTTTAGTGAGTTGCAATCTGTTGGAAAAATTTTAAAATTTGCCACTCTTGTTCATTAAAAAATTTTTCGCCATTTTGTCAAGAGTAGCAGAAACTAAAAAATGAAAAATAATTAATAGTTTAAAAAACTAAAAAAACACGCTTTTATATGCAACCGAACTAAAAATTAGAAAATAATTTATCATTAAAAAAATATTGTCATTTCATAGTAAAAAAGCGTGGGGTGATAAATATATTAAATGTTATAATTATTATATTTGCAAATATCTATGATGGAAAAGTTATGAAAAAATAGTAAAATGCACCCCACGCTTTTTACTATGAAATGACAATATTTTTTTTAATGAAAAATTATTTTCTAATTTTTAGTTCGGTTGCATATAAAAGCGTGTTTTTTAGTTTTTTAAACTATTAATTATTACTTACAAAGGTGTCCAGTTTTTCATTATTATGGCATATTGCTATTCTTAAAGAAAAAGATACGGTTTTAATAAAGTAACAATAACATCAACAGTTTTTTTTCATTAACCATTTCATTTTTGACATTTTACTTTATTTTTTTATCCAACACTCTATATCTTTTTTAAGTATACATATAATAATTATGGAGGTTGCTTTAGAATAAACGTACATATCTTGAGAACGAAGTTAGACAACTTCACGAAATCAAAACCATAATTTTATTTATCGAAAGTTCTATTAGCCTCTATTTTTTTCAAGGTATTAAAAAAACAATTTTAAGGGTGGATTTCAGGGGTGCATTTTACCCTTTAAAGGTGGTTAATGGCCGATAAAAAAAAGTGTCTCTTGTTTTGATGTACTACAACATATTGTAAATTCATCAAATAGCCGATTCTCACCTTGGGGTTTTAACCCGGGGTTTTTACCCCAGGTAAAAAGTCTTTGACTCCTAACGATTCACACCTGCGAGTCTTGGGTTAGGGGTTAAAACTCGTACGTTTCCACCCGCCAAATTAGGACTAGTTCTAATTTTTCCCTATAGGTAACGACTTTTTAACAAAATTCCCTACATAAATGAACGGTTGGTACTACCAAAAGTTGTAATTTGATTTAAATGTGCATGAATATGAAATTAGCTTACGGCTTCGATTTTAATTTCTTACTAATAAATATTTCTAAATAAAGCATTTTCATAAATTTAGGTAGTCAAAAATTTTGCTCAAAAAATTATGAGCTATTGAATATACCGCAGGGCTTCCTCGAGTTCTAAAATTCCTAAAATAACATGCGACTGCCTTGCTTTTGATTTTCTACTTTTATATGTTTCTAAATGAAAACCTTTGATAAATTTAAAAAGTCAAAACATTTTGCGCATTAAAGTTATGAACCTTTAAATATTTTACTGGGCCACCTCCTAATTTTAGTCGTTAGTTTTAACTTCGTGATATCGAAAATCCCCATGGTCATCCTTAAATTTGGGACATCCTCTACATGGGGGCCATTTTAAACTTTTGCCCGGTGGGCCAAATGCTGCCCAATCCGACACTGGTAATTTGCCTAACAAGGACAACGGCAAATGCCATTTACCTAGGCAAATGCCATTTACCTAGGCAAATGGCTTTTAAATAAAAATTATTTTCATGAAGGCAGAAAGCATTTGCCTAGACAGAAGCCATTTGCCTGCGACATATGTGGTATTGATTATCACCAGCCACCGGCCGCTGCTATTTTTGCTAAAAAGCAAACTTAACTAGTACGAAAGCTTTTTATATTGTTAGACCTAGAATTAAGCACAATATTAGTTTAGTAGCACCCACAAAACTGCCGTAAATACTATTAGTTTGGTTAGAATGAATTCTATTTATAATGAAGCATGAATATTTTAATTCCTTCCGTCAATTATAAGAAACAATCGATTTCTTGATAATTTTAAATTTTCTTGTTTAACCATTCATTGACTTTTATGTCAATGAACTCTATAAAAAATAATTTCAAGGCTTAATTATAGCTTAGACAAAGTTGACACAGAAATAATAGACAGAACTACCATTTTGCAATTTTTAATATACCAACTTTTAAATTCCTTTCCTATTTAATGGTCACTACACAAATTTATTTTT
>JACEGR010010012.1:0-21773 GCA_014170235.1 Listronotus bonariensis
AATAAAAGTAATATAAATTTAGAAATATTTTAGTATCAGTTTCTACTATTTTGTCTAAAATCAAATATAAATATATATATATATATATATATAGAAACAAGTCATTTTGAACCTACCCTGTACATTCAACCTTGAAATATTTTTGTGGAAATGTATTTTCTAAACAAGCAGGACTTGACCCTTATTTTCATTTGGAAACAAGTCATTTTAAGCCACCCTGTACATTCAACCTTCAAATATTTTTGGGGAATATATTTTCTCATCAAGGACTTTTTATAAGGAATAATTTTTTTTCGTAAAATTAATAATAAAAAGTTTCCGATTTGTTAAGAACTCCGAAGACACACACATATATATATATATATATATATGTACACAGAGTACAAACATCAGTTTAGGGTCTAAAAATATAAAATAGCTATTAAAATGCTCCTATTGTCTATAATTTAATGACTAAAAATATTTAGGATGTTCCATAAGAAAAATCATATTTTTGGTTCATATTTCCAAAATTATAATTTACAAAAATATACTGCACAACTGGATTTTACGTAAAAATGTCTAGCAACATCAGTTTTTATTTTTGTTTGAATTCCTAGACAACTAAAATGCAAGGGAATCGAAATGGAAAAAAAATAGATTTTGCCCTTGTCAAAAACTAAGAGGGTCATGAAAAATCTTTTAGTGCCATCTTTCGTTTCATCACCCTGCAACTGCCGAAATATGGACACCCTGTACTTCTAGATTACTTTAAAAAACAAAAATACATTTTTGCTTTTTGGTGTTTAATATGGCTAAAACTTAAAAGCCTTTTAAGATTAATGTTCTACATTATTTTTGCATTATAAAAACTTCTGCACTTTACTTTTATTATCATGTCTTCGTTTTCATTTAGATTTTTCTAAAATATTTTTTAGACTTATATGAACTTTTTTCTTATTACCAAAATCCCAATAAAGTTTAATTTTTGAACATAGTATTAGAAAATCATAAAAATAAAAGCAAAGACGTTTTTATAAAGGCAAAAGCGATTTGGAACATTAATAGTTTCAAGATACAGGGTGTTAAACTTTTTAAATAAAATAGGTTTTGTAATTATCTTGAATACCACTGTAACCGATTTTCTTGAAATTTTTCAGTGTTATTTCTAGTAATAAGGGCCAAAGTTAGGCATAATTAAATTAAAATTATTAAGTCCAGTGGCGTCTCACGGGACATCTTATCGAAAATAATTGTAAAAAAATGTACGCCACTGACTTTTTGTAACTTTTTTATTTTTTTAGAATAAGCAACTGAAAATACAACTTTTTATCTCTTGAAATTTTTTGTATCTTGCTTCGTTTTCGAGAAAAAAATAAAAACCACTTTATTGCATGTTTCTTGGGACGGAATTTTTGAATTTTGACGATTTACTGAGCAAAAACAGTTAAAGATAGAGCAAAATTAATTTTACTTTCCTATCTTAACTTTTTAAGGACTATCTAATGACATTAAAAAGTGAAGGTCAACTGAAGATTAAAGAAGGTGAATGTTGAACCTAAATGTTGGACACCCTGTATCTTAGAAACTATGCATTTTCGGACCCATGTTTATAGGAACTTTTTTCATATTTTTCAATGAGGAATCACCTCCTAAAATTTGGCCGTGTATTTTTCGAACACCCTGTATATGAATGATCAAATTGTTAAATATTCTTCATGTGCTAAATTTCTGGGCCTTTTCGTCGATACTCAAAGCTAAATTTTAAGTCGCATGTAGAAAAACTATGTAATAAACTGGCATCTGATTGCTATGGTACGTAGAAGCTGCTCTACTAAGAGATCAGAAGATTTTTCAGTTTTAAAATATCTATTTGTTTTCTTTCAATTGATTCTATCATAAGATATGGAACTTGCTTTTGAAGGAGGAAACTCACATTATCAATGTTGTTGAATTCAGTATTTGTATTAAAAGAGCAGTTAGATATATCTGCAAAGCAAAGACAAAAGATTCGTATAACCATTGTTTAAGTCAACGAAAATTTTAACTCTTACCTCTATTTATATTTTAAAAACAGTATGTTTAATTTAAAAAAAAATTGTTTTTTTAAAAGTCCTCAATAATTCTTTATATGATACTAGAAAAATCTCAACTTCAACTTCCGAATCCAAATTCACCATTAACAAAAAATCTTTAATTTATGACTTAAAAAAAATAAGCATGTATCTTATTATTATTAATATTATTATTATTGTTAATATTTTAATTTATTCTGCTTTGTCAAAAGATTATTCTTGGACAATAAAGCAATATTATTATTATTATTATTATTATATCTTGGAAAGAACGAATTCATGTTTTTTTTTCTTAAAATTCCATACGAGGTTTAAAGTTTATACTTTATAAACACACTGGATAGTATACAGGGTGTCCAGTAACTCGACCAACAAACTTTGCGGGGTGATTCTACAATAAAAAAATAAGAACAAAACTTCATATGAACATATGTCCAAAACGTCTTAGTTTTTGGACTACAGGTTGTTAAGGATTTTAAAAGTTTTAATTTTTCATAAGACTTTAATTTATACCATTCTAGACAGGTTTAAAAAATTTGGGGGACGTCTTCCTACACATCAGAAGACATTTTCGACATACAACGTAAACATTAACTTTCACCAGTGTCGTCCATGATGGGTTTTAGGTTAAATACTTTTTAAGAAAAAAATAGTACGCACATGGCATTTTTTTAATAAAGATGATTTTTTTTATTCCCGTTTAGTTTGAAACAAATTTCATCTCTTAGCTTTTTTTTATTTGACGTACGGTTTTCTGGCGTAAATAAATGGAAACTAGAAACCAGTTCTCGACATGTCAAATCCCTATTTAAATAAAAAATAAATAAGAAAAGCAACTCTTACTGTAGAATTTGATATTTAGCGATACAAAATGACCATCCTAAAATATGGTTTATATTTTTACGCCAAAGAATCGCAAACAAAAAAAAGTCATAAGATCAAATTTGTTCTAAACTAAACGGGAATATACAGACGGATGGATTGAACAAAGGACAAATTGGCCCAAAATTTCATTTCTGCGAAAAAAAAAGTCATTCTTCGCTAAAAATGTTTGCTTGATAAAAAAAAATAGGATTCACGAAGAGAAAATTTTGATTTTGTATACAGGGTTCGCAAAACTTAAATGACATGATTTTTCTTTAAGAGTAAACTACCTTTATTTTTCATTTTTAGGCAAAATATCATTAGAAAAATCTATTTAGAATCATGTTTTCAATTAATAAAAGCAATAATACAAAATTTTATTGAAAATCCATAATTTGACAGAAAACTGGCGTTTACAGTTAAAAAATTGTGTTTTTGTAGTGAATTTAGAAGAAAGCAGGAGTTTAAAAAGCAAATTATAAAAGTTTTTTAGGTCATTTTATTATAAAAACTTAAAAATAATTAATTTTTGATAACTTTAAAATCAGTTTCATGAATCTTTTGATACCCCTGTAACTTTAATAAAGTTATTTACAAATGCCATTCTAAATAAATTTTTAAATGATATTTTGCTTAAAAATAGAAAAATAAAGGTAGTTTACTCTTTGTAGAAAAATCATGTTTTTAAGTTTTTGCGAACCCTGTATACAAAATCAACATTTTTCTTTCGTAAATCCCATTTTTTTACAAGCAAAATTTTTATAAAGAATGACTTTTTTGAAAAATGAAATTTTTGGTCCATTTGTCCTCTTGTTAACCCCATCCGTGGACAGTCTGTATATTTATATTTAAAAAAAATATTTTAGAAAAATGCAGTAACGTTTCATTTTTTTCTTTAAAATATTTACCTTCAACACCTCATGGACGACACTAGTGAACATTTATCTTTTACATGTATGGCAAACAATTTCTTTTGATGTATAGAAAACGTCTTCCATTTTTTTTCATTGCAGAATCACCCCTTAGAGTTTGTCGGTTAAGTTACTGGACACCCTGTATAGTGAGTTGTAATTAGATATACAATAACTTACCCTCTTTTTAAAAAAACAAAAACGTTTAAAGACTATATCACGATTAAGCAGAATCAGAAATACTACCTGGATAATGGCAAAAACAAAATTATTAAAGCTTAGACTAGAGACCCTGCTTTTAAAATATGACATAACTTTTAATTCTAAACAAGTTTTCAAAATAAAATTCTCCCTAACTTAAAAAATAAAAGGTAGATTTCTCTTGTGTTAATATTATGAAATTGCAGATACCTCGTATACGCTATGGATAATTTAAACTTTGATTTGTTTTTGTTTCAGTATATGCAAGAGATTTTCTGATAAATTAAAAAATTTAAATTTTCCATATTTAACATTTCTGGCGGTCACATGTATAATACGTTTAACGCTCTATATCTTGGAAAGAACGAATTCATGTTTTTTTTTTCTTAAAATTCCATAAAAGGTTTAAAGTTTATACTTTATAAACACACTGGATAGTATACAGGGTGTCCAGTAACTTGACCAACAAACTTTAAGGGATAATTCTACAATAAAAAATAAGAACAAAACTTTATATGAACATATATCCTAAACGTCCTAGTTTTGAATTACGGGATTTTAAAAGTTAAAAAAAAATGTTTTTTTTAATAACTTTTATTTAAATCTAGATATTTTTAAAATTTGGAAGATCTTTCCTATACATCAGAAGACATTTTTCGACATACAAGAAAAACATTCACCAGTTTCGTCCATGATGGGTTCAGATTAAATATTTTTTTAGAAAAAAATGATACGCCACTGCATTATTTAAAATACAAATAATTTTAAACGTTTAGTTTAAAACAAATATAATCTCTTGACTATGTTTATTGGATTTACGGTTTTTGCGTAAATAAATGAAACTAGAAACCATTTCTCGACATAACCAAATCCCTACTAAAATAAAGAATAAATAGGAAAAGTATTTTTACTGTAGAATTTGATATTTAGCGATACAAAATGGCCATGCTAAAATATGGTTTATATTTTTTACGCCAAAAAATCGCAAACAAAAAAAAGTCATGAGATCAAATTTGTTCTAAACTAAACGGAAATATACAGCCTGTCCACGGATAGAGTGAACAAGAGGACAAATGGACTAAAAATTTAATTTTCGAAAAAATGTCATTATTCATAAAATATTTTGCTTGTTAAAAAATAGGATTTACGAAGAGGAAATTTTGTATACAGGGATCGCAAAAACTTAACAAACATGATTTTTCTTTAAGGGTAAACTACCTTTATTTTTCATTTTTAGCAGAATAGCATTAAAATAAATTGTTTAGAATCATGTTTGTAATCGATATAAACAATAATACAAAAATTTTATTGAAATCTATAATTTGTAGAAAACTGGGGTTTATAGTTAAAAATTTTGTTTTGTAAAATTAGAAAAATGCACATTTATATCATTAAAAATCAAATTATAAGTATTTTAGGTCAGTTTATTATACAACTTTAAAATAAATAATGTTTGATAACTTTAAAATTAGTTTCATGAATCTTTTTGATACCGCTGTAACTTTAAGAAAGTTATTTAAAATGCCATTCTAAATTTTTAAATGATATTTTGCTTAAATTAAAAAATAAAGGTAAGTTTTTTACAAGCAAAAATTTTATAAAGAATGACTTTTTCTTGAAAAATGAAATTTTGGTCCATTTGTCCTCTTATTAACCCCATCCCTGGACAGTCTGTATATTTATATATATAAAAAAATATTTTAGGAAAATGCAGTAACGTTTCATTTTTTTCTTAAAAATATTTACCTTCAACACCTCATGGACGACACTGGTGAACATGTATCTTATTATATGTATGGCAAACAATTTCTTTTGATGTATAGAAAACGTCTTCCATTTCATTAAAGTTTGTCGGTTAAGTTACTGGACATCCTGTATAGTGAGTTGTAATTAGATATACAATAACTTACCCTCTTTAAAAAAAACAAAAACGTATAAAGACTATATCACGATTAAGCAGAATCAGAAATACTACCTGGATAATGGCAAAAACAAAAGTTATTTTTTTAATTTAGGCTTTTTTTGGGTGGATAAACTAAAAGCCAATTTTTTATTATTTATTTAGTTAACTAATTTTCTAAAGGAAATACTTAAAGTAAAATTCAATACCGGATGACTACAATAGTATATTACATTACAAGTGTGAAAAGTGACTAATTTCACACGAGTGGGAATGTGTAGCACGAGGCGTTAGCCGGTGCGACAAACCCACAGTGTAAAAGTCATTCTCACGCGAGGTACTGTACACTGACCTTTCCTACGACCCCCAAATTATTCACCAAATTAAAAAAAATTAAAGTTTGTCTTTACTGAAAAAATAAAAACAATTGAGAACTTTGCAACACTAGAATCTGATTTTACTTTGTAACACTAGTGTGACAAGTGTACTTTTCCTTACTGCTATATTATACTGTTTCTGACAATATTTTTACATCGAAAATCGCCTACCTAGAAGCGTTCATATAACTTTTACTCATTTGGAATCTAAAAGCGCCCTCACTTAATAAAAAATGGTATGGTTTGGTTAGGTAATAACGGTAATAGTTTAATACGGCTTTCTGCTATTTTAAGGGTTTTTAAATATTGATACTTACATATTTTAGACACTCTACTAAATAAAACGTAAGTGGCGCATATCAACATATTCCCGTTTTTTAAAAATATCAGTAAACAAACTTACAGGACCGGGGAGTGAGAAAGGGGTGCTGGGTGGGGTAAAATTGGTAAAACGAGGTTAATGAAACTGAACATCAGCGTGTAAGATTAAGTAAATATTACATTTTTTTTCTCATATTTTTGAGAGGAAAAATACAGAAATGTGAAAACTGCAAATGCATAACCTAAAGCCCTAAAAGTAAGAAAAAAAAAGCGACTACTAAACGTCAGTTATACCATGCAAAATATGGAAAGCATTTGGCAACGTCGGAAGGGTCTGATTCTATTTATGAATGGATAAAAGAAAGTGGATTCATAAAGTGTGTATTAGCCTCAGGTTTAATTAAGGGATTAAAAAAAAGATTTAACTAGTTGTTTGAGTACACGAAGACAGAGAAAGGAATTTGATCTATAGGAGTTTTTTCTTTGGCGCTTTAGGTCGAACGGTCCAAGCGGCAAGGCTGCCTCTATAAAGTGCGTGCTCAAAGGTAGTAGGGAGATTTTTTAATTTGATCTACTTACCTGACAACACTGTGCCACTGAGCGAGCAGTCAGTGAAAGTTGTTTTTGTGGTTATGTCTATTTTTGTATATGTTTTTATTTTTTCGGAAATTTATTATTATTCTTTTTAATATTAGAAGAAGCTTATACTGTGTAGTAACTTAACGTTAATAAGATGATTTTCGCTAATTTGGGTTCTACTGTTTAAGGTAAGTAAGAAAAAATTACTAGCAAGTCTGTAATTTTCTTCAGAAGTGTTGTAGTGTATTCAGATTTCGTTGTAATTGCAGGGTATCTTGATTATTATTAGAGATAGAGGCTTGCGGTTTTCGCATAAGTAGCTTTACTTTTTAATAAAACGAAAGATGCTACTTAAATTTTTTGGCTTTCTTTGTTTTTAATGTACCTACAGGGAAAAGTTTTTTTAATTTTTTGTATCCCACTTGTATTTCAGTTCTTTGGAGCTGACAACAAAAGTAAAAACTGATATTAGTAGACATTTTTACATTAGATACAGTGAGTGGTAGGATTTTTTTATAATTTTTTTTAGAGATTCAAGGTTTGTTCCAGCAGAATGTTGGAAACATGTTAGCAACAATTGTAAAACGCAGAAATTGTTACAATCATTAGTCAGAAATGTTGGCAACAGTTTTCTGCTGGAACGAAAAATAAACAAGGCGTGCAAACTGCTTATACGTCAATACAAGAAAGGTGAAACTTGTAGATAAAAGAACACAGATCGTACATTAAAAACACAGAATTTCATAAATCAAAAATCTGCCAACTAACGACCTTTGATAACGATCTTAGATTAAACTGGGATGCTTCGATGCATTTCAGCAAAGGAAAACTTGTTCTAAAAACGCAAAGTCAAAGAAAGTGCGCATATATTATTGAAATAAAAGATAATTGTGTAGCATCAATTTCAGTAAATTTAACGCTTGGTACCTTTGCGATACTGAATATCTTTAGGAAGACTAAAAATTAACTAACTATTCACCTGTTTGTAATATAAACAATAAATACACCAGCAGCCAGTTATCTATGTCACTATGACGCTATAACCAAACAAACATATTTGACTTTAATGTCAAAGAGTGTTTCAGAATCTCCTAAAAAAAAATAAAAAAGTAAAATTTAAAACCTAATAATAGTTAATTTTATTTTTATTATTTATTCAATTTATCTTGACGACGGTGGCAGATTTGCCACCGAAACGTCGATTATAAAGTATCTTTTTTACTTGTTTTAATTTTTGGGTTTTTAGTACTTTTAATTTAATTTTTGGCGAGTACCCAACTAATTACCATCAATACAAGAAAGGTTATGTTAAAAATTGTAAGTAATGTTTGAAGAAAGTTTGCAAACTTTTCAAACAGTTTCCAACATGTTTCCAACATCTTAAAACTACTGCTGGAACAACAAACAATTGTATAATGTTAGGAACATGGCACTGCTGGAACGACAAATTTGACGTGCGCAGAATCCGAACGGTTTCAAACATTTCTGACAGCCTGCTGGAACAAACCTACTTATGAATCGTACAAGTTTCTAACATATGAATTTTTTATGGAACATCCTGTATATTTTTAAATCATAAAATTATGTCAAATGAGAGCTATTCAAACATATGTTGTTCTTCTAGTCCAGTTGAGAGGTTGAAGAAGAATATAAAATCAGTCATAACTTAAAATTAAATACAAGAATTATTTAAGAATCATTATTTTAATTTTTATATTTTTACTTCAAAAATTAAATAATAATGAAATTAAAATATTTTATATGATTTTAGAACGTCATCTCAATTAAGTATACTTATAAAAAGAGCTCCAAGAAATAAAAATTCATAGATCAATTCCTTAAACTTTTATACCGCCTTTTATGACAACCGAAACCCGTAAAAACTATTAATTAATAAATGAATAACTTTTGAAAAATATCGTGACCACCCTGTATAGGGGTATGTAAGTTTTAAAATTTTTTAATATTAATGTAATTATTTCGGTATTGACATAAACACGTCAAAAATTAAAACAAATAATTTTTCGAACCCACAAGGCTTTTTCAAAAACAGTAACAGTTTCTAGGGTATAAAATATTCGTTCAGGGTCAAAGAGTAACATGTTTAGTAATCAAATAACCGACATATATATACACAAAGTTACTCAAGAAAGGAGATCAGAAAAACTCATAATAATTAGAAAAAAATCATAAGAAGTTCTAGTTAAACCGTACGGACTACCTTGAGGGCGGGGATATGCCGTACTGTACTAAGTTAGGTTAGTTTACTTAAAAATGCCCAAATAGTTTTTATGGTCCACCGGTTCAATGGTTATAAGAAATAGTTTCATGTGGTATATTAGTCCCATTGCCGTAAAGTGACCCTGTATTCAAAAGTTCCGTTACAATATTGATACAACTTTTATAATGGCGGAATTATATTCGTTAAAATGTCTATAGGACATCTCAATATTTGAAATTTTAAAGAAAAATTTAATTGTAAAAAAATATACCGGGTGATGCATCGCCGGGCGGGACATAGGAAATCCCATGTAATTTTTAATGGGGTCAATTATTGGCTCCCTAATTATTTTAGAGAAAAATTTTATTGAAGTTTATTGAAGAGCATGTAAATCTACGTACACGGTAAAAACTTTAGATTTTTCGGTTGACCCGTTGCTAGTTAGATGCAATATAGATAAATAACTACTGCAGATGTGAAGCTAGGGAGTATCAAGAGAAGAAAATGTAAGAGATGATAGAGACTTGGAAATTTTATTGCAGGATATCATAGGAAAAGATCAATCAACAGTGCTTCGGTTTTGAAAAGGCATAATTAAATTTCATACAAATATGAAAGACATCAAGAGCTAAAGGGATGGGAATAAAATACGACGGTAGAATTTTGTTTTGACTTGATGGAAAGGACAAACATGGACCAGGGAATTTTTAAGAAATATTTGTTTTACTCGTGAGGTGCACATTTACGTTAAACAATGAACCCAATCTTCAAAATTGCCGATGCTGCGGCAAGAAACGCAACACCGAGTTGTCGAAACGCGGACGCAATATCTACAGAAAGTAAATGTTTGGGCGAGGATTTCGGACAACATATTATTGGACTATTTTTCTTAATCAAAATTTGAATGCAGAATTTCATTTGGAACTACTCGAAGAACTAATTTTACCGCTTTAAATAGATGTATCCAGGAAAATCAGGAATTCGGTACCAATTGGATGGCTGCCCGGCACATATTACCCTGGCTGTTCGGGGCATATTTACGCAACGCTGTTCATGGAAATGTTATTTAGTCCAATTAAATAGACGCTGAAATCACAATTTGGGGGAGTGAATGAATTTTTGACATAAGTTACTTTAAAGTGTCTACAAACAAAAAATATTTAAAAAAAATTTCAACCCCCGGAGAAGGGTTGAAAAAAAATAAATAAAGTGATTTTTGCAATTACTTTAAAACGGTTGGAGCTACAAAAAAATTCTTAACAAAAGTTGTAAAACTAAAAATTATAAATCAAAATGGTCTCTATTATTTTTTTCTCCAGATAACATTAGGGTTGCTAAAACTTAAGGGATGATAATTTCAAATAAAAAAATTATAACTGTTTAACAAATTCATGAATTTGCATTTATTTTTGACATAATTATCCTTAGAGTGTCTACAATTGAAGTGTAGGAGAGATTTTGTTTCAACCCCCGGAGAGGGGTTAAAGAAAAATAATTAATGTGTTTTTTGGAAATATATTTCAAAATGGGTAAACTTAAAAAAAAGTTTTTACAAAAGCTGTAGAGCTAAAATTCTACATCAAAATGGTCCTTATCATTTTTTCTCCAGATGATATAAGGGTGGCTTAAACTTAAGGGATGATAATTTTAATTAAAAAAATCATTCCTATTTAGCAAATTTATGTATTTGCAATTTTTTTGAAATAATTACCTATAAAGTGTCTATAAACAAAGTATACAAGAGTTTTTGTTTTAACCCTCCGAAAAGGGGTTGAAAAGAAATAAATAAGGTGTTTTCTTAAAATTACTTTAAAACGGTTGATGTTAGAGAAAAAAAATCCCAACAAAAGTTTTAGAACTAAAAATTTTACATCGAAATGGTACCCATCATTTTTCCCCAGATGACATTAGGGTTGCTAAAACTTAAGGGATGATAATTTCAATTTAAAAAAATAACTATTTAACAACTTTATGTATTTACATTTCTTTTTGACATAATTAACTTTAGAGTGTCCAAAAACGAAGTAAAGAAAATATTTTGTTTCAACCCCGCTGGAAAGGGGGTTGAAAAAGGGAATTAATGTGTTTTATTGGAATTATTTTAAAACGATTGGCGATAGTGAAAAAGTTCTTTACAAAAGTTGTAGAGCTAAAAATTCTACATCGAAATGGTTCTCATTATTTTTTCTTAGATGACATTGGGGTGGCTAAAACTTAAGGGATGATAATTTTAATTTAAAAAATTATAACTATTTAACAAATTCATGTATTTGCATTTTTTGACATAGTTAACTCTAAAGTGTCTATAAATGAAGAATAAAGTAGATTTTTTAACCCTCCGGAAAGGTGTTGAAAAAAATAAATTAAATTTTACATCGAAATGGTTCTCAGCATTTTTTTCGCAGATGACATTAGGGTTGCTAACACTTAAGGGATGATAATTTTATTTAAAAAATCATAACTATTTAACTCATGTATTTGCATTTCTTTTTGACATAATTAACTTTAAAGTGTCTCAAAAGCAAAGTGTGGAAGATATTTGGTTTCAACCCCTGGAAGGGGTTAAAAAACAATTTTTAATGTGTTTTATTGGAATTATTTTAAAACGGTTGAAGTAAGAGAAAATAGTTCTTTACAAAGTTGTTGAGCTAAAAATTTTCATCGAAATGGTTCTCATAATTTTCTCTCAGATGATTTAAGGGTAACTATAAAAAAGTATCATAAGTATTTAACAAATTCATGTATATATTTGCAATTTTTTTGATATAGTTAACTTTTTTTAAGTGTCTGTAAATAATGTATAAAGTAGATTTTTGTTTTAACCCCTCGAAAAGGGGTTGAAGAAAGAAAATAAAAAAGTGATTTCTTAAAAATTACTTTAAAAAACGGTTGGAGAGCTAGAGAATAAAGTTTTTGATAAAAGTTTTATAGCTAAAAATTTACATTAAGGGATTGTAATTTTAAAAATATATATAACTCGTTAAAAAAATTCAATAACCGCAAACAAACCTCAGTTTCCACAAAACTGGTTTAAATTTTTCACAACCGCCATTTGATCACGTCCCTTAGCAACCGATCGTCATAAGCGCCAAGCGCCCGTAAGAACAACATGGTGTAATAGTTCGGTCCGGTATTGATAGAAAGGTATGTATTTTTACTATTTCTATTTATATTATGTAACTCATATCATTTTACCAATGCGATATTCGAAATCTGTATAGAGTTTTACAGCGTAAAAACAGAGTATATTTCTTAAAAAACTAATGAGGCATTTGTGCCAAAATCAACTATTTGAAATCTGTTTGGTACAAACGCCATCGCTCTATGTTATTCTTATGCAGATTTATTTTTTTTAATTACATTTATTAAGAGCATATTTTATTTTTTTTTATGGTAGCCTAGTACTTGGGCTCTTAACAATTCTTTTATACTAATGAATGTTTAAAAATTATATTTTTAGTAGCTAAAATTGGCGATCGATTTTTGGCGTTTATGCCATTTTTTTGTTACAGATGAGTACCAGAAGTAAAAAAATAATGCTGTTACTACAGAATAATAAAAGTAACACTAAGAGTATTACAGAAAATAATAAGACTGATGGTAATATTTGTGATAAAAATCCAGAGGCTTGTGATATAAATAGTATATTAGAGACTGAATATAATAAAGTGGTAGAGACTGAGACTGGTTTTGACTATACTCCTGTGATCCCCTTGGAAGCTGATAATATTATTTATGATGCCAATATTATAGAAGCTTTTAGCAATGATGTTATTTTGTTTGAGAAACAGGCAAACGTTATAGTGGAAGAAGTACCCTTTTGTAACGATCCGTTATTAAACTTAACGTCCGCTGATGTTTTGTCTACAAGTCCCAATTATCACGATATGGAAAATATGACCGAGGAGCCCAATGAGAATACAAATCCGAATATTGAATGGGCAGATCAATCTAAAACTCGATCTGCCGATATGCGTGAAGATGAATTGAATGCAGATAGTGACTATGCCTTAGAATCATTCGATTCAGAAAGTGATGAGTCTGAAGGTGGTAATGATAGCGAAGATGGTGGAACTATAGAAGAAAGGGTGCCATTGGTAATGATGCTAAAATCGGTAAAAAGAAAACGGAAACTGATGAAAGACTCTGGGAAGGAATATATTAATTTAAGCGGAAAAATAGTTCCTGCAAAAAAATTAAGCCCAATCCATGTTTAAAGAAGCAATGTGGAAATAACTGCAAATTATTCTCAGATGAGGAACGTCAGGAAATATTTGATTTTTTTGGGGCTTAAAAGACAGCAATAAGCAAAAATCGTATTTAAGTGAATGTGTGGTTGTTGGCGAAATAAAACGAAGGCGAAAATCAAAAATTTGAAGCATCGTAAATTTACAAATGAATATTTTTTGAAAAAAGATGGGATCAGGAAGAAAGTTTGCAAGCAATTTTTAGTGAATACAATGGCGATAACTGTTAGGCTATTAAGGACTGTTCTGGCAAATAAAGAAGAAACTAAATTTCCGGTTCCAGATAAAAGAGGTCATCATAGATCATATAATAAAGTTTGTGATAAACAAATACAAAAATTTTCGTATTTTTTTGAATAAAGGCTGTAAAAAAATCTGTTCTAATTTTCCTTTTTGTTGGCATAAGCTACTATATTTAAAATAATTATATTTTTCATTAATGGCATATCTCCATTTTAAGCGCCAGTTTGACTAACATTATTAGATTTGATCGTCATAAACGCCAGAGGTAAATTTGGCATATTCACCATTGTTTAAGTCAATTAGGCATAAGCGCCATTCTTTCAGTTTTTTATTTCTTTTAAATAATAATAATATGATAAGCTGACATTATAATATTCTTAAAAATACTAAAAATTCACTAATTATTTTAAGCTACTCGACATCTAAAAGAACTGCTATTACCCAAACTAATCAGTTTTTGTGTTTTCTGAAAAACTAAGTAAATGTCGTTTATGCCGTTCTGGCTTGGCAATAAAAGTGTCTACAAATGAAGTAAAGAAGGCATATACTTGACAGCAATATATTTAAAATGGGTAGGTTCAACCCCAGTTGAGTTTAACTAATCCTAAACTAAGTTTTTAATAATACAGCAGTAGAAAATAGAATAAGAATTTAAATAATAATCGTCTAACACTAAACACTAACAACATAAACACTTTTTAACTTGTTTTGCGGTAGAGCCCTTTTTTTGGTTGTTCGAAAATTTCATTGTTTTAAGCCATTTAACAAAAATCTACCATTTTTCTTTTGTCAAAATACCATTTTTTCTCTTCAACTTCAACCGTTTTAAATTAATTCCAAGAAAGCAACTTTTTATTTTTTTCAACCCCTTTCCAGGGGGTTGAAACAAAATATCTTCTACACTTCGCTTTTAGACACTCTAAAGTTAATTATGCCAAAAGAAATGCAAATACATGAATTTGTTACATAGTAATGATTTCTTTTAAACAAAATTATCATCCCTTAAATGTCATCTGCAAAAAAATGATGAGAACCATTTCGATGTAAATTTTTTAGTTTTACAACTTTTGTAAAGAATTCTTTTTCTCTTACTTCAACCGTTTTAAAGTTATTCCAAAAAACACGTAACTTATTTTTTTCAACCACTTTCCGGGGGTTAAAACAAAATCAACTTTATTTTTCGTTTATAGACACTTTAGAGTTAACTATGTTAAAAAAAAATGTAAATACATAAATTTGTTAAATAGTTATAATTTTTTAATTAAAATTATCATCCCTTAAGTTTTATCTACCCTTATGTCATCTAAGGAAAAAATGATGAGGGGCCATTTCAATGTAGAATTTTTAGCTCTACAACTCTCGTAAAGAACTTTTTTTCTATCTCCAACCGTTTTAAAAATGATTCCAATTAAACATAATTATTACCTTTTTTTAGCCCCTTTCCAGAGGGGTGGAAACAAAATATCTTCTTTACTTCGTTTTTGGACACTCTAAAGTTAATTATGTCAAGAAAAAATGCAAATACATGAAGTTGTTAAATAGTTATGATTTTTTTAATTGAAATTATCATCCCTTAAGTTTTAGCAAGCCTAATGTCATCTGGGGAAAAATGATGAAAACCATTTCGATGTAAAATTTTTAGTTCTAAAACTTTTGTTAGGAATTTTTTTCTCTAACATCAACCGTTTTAAAGTAATTCCAAGAAAACACCTTATTTTTTTCAACCCCTTTTCGGGGGTTAAAACAAAAACTCTTGTATACTTCCGTTTATAGATACTTTATAGGTAATTATAATAAAAAAATGCAAATTCATGAATTTGTTAAATATGTGGTTTCGTCCGTTACTTTGTGACCGTACATTTTAAATTAATAAAATAAAACAAAAAATATACTTTGTTCATAGTCACTTTAATTGAATGTTTAGCCGTGACAGCTGTTTCGTAGTACAACTACATTTTCAAACGTACTGACAAACTAAAATTATTTTACTTATATATAAACAGTAATACCTAATAAAAAACATATTTTTTTAAAAAAGGTTTTAAAATCAATATGGTACAGTTGTGAAATTTAAAGATTTTATTGCTACATTTTATAAAAGTTTTACAAGGGGTAGATTTCCTAGGTCAATCTGTGTGTTAAGCAGATGTACATTCTGTTTTTATGTTTATAGATTTCAATATTTTCTAATGTATCTAGTTTTCGCCCTTTTTGTTCTACATGTAATATTTTTAGGGTATTGATTTCTGGAAATTTGTGTCCGGTTTCCAGAAAATGGTTTGCGAAATTTGATGTTGTTTTCCCTAACCTATAACATGAGTTATGTTCTTTAAACCTAGTTTCGAAATTTCTTCCCGTTTGTCCAATGTAACAGCTATTACACTCTTCACAAGTAAGCTTATAAACTCCTGATTTTTTAAATTTATTTTGTTTATCTTTCACATTAAATATCATGTTTGATAATCGATTTGATGGTTTATGTGCTATTTTCTGGTTTTTGTTTAGACAGGGTGTTCAGAAATTTTTGTGATATTTGGCCAAAATAAGTTAGGGTTTTAAATGGTTGGTTTTGTTTTCAGGTATTTTTGGGTAAATTTGGTTGAGGGTGAGTTGTTTACGTTTCTTATTAATTATAGAGTTTATTAAGGGTGGAGGATAACCATTGTTTTGAGCGATGTTTTTATAGTGTTTAATTCTTTTTCTAAATTTTCTTTGGAAAGTGGAATGGAAAATGCGCGATGTATCATTGATCTGTATGCTGACATTTTGTGGGTAATTGGATGTAAAGAATCATTAGGTATTGTAATATCGGTAAAAGTTGGTTTTCTATAGATATCAAAATTTATGGTTCCGTAGTTAGTTTTGTTATTTTAAGATCTAAAAAGTTAATGGAGTTTTGTTGTTCTATTTCCAAAGTAAATTTAATCTTAGGGTGTATTATAACAGAAAAACTAAACAATAAAAACATTAACCCATCTCTTAAAGAGGACATTTTAAAACTTTTGAAATTATGTATGGACAAAAATTATTTTAAATATAAGTGGAAACTTTTATAAACAAACAGACGGACCAGCTATGGGTTCCCACTTTAAGCCCTTTAATGGCGGAGATATTTATGTCAAAACTAGAAGAATCATTTATAAACTCCAAACATTCAGATAATGTTATATTTTGGTACCGATATGTGGATGACATACTTGATCGGCTTTCAGAAGAGCAGAGATAGAGCTAAAAATACTCTTAATTATATTAACTCTATACACCCTAAGATTAAATTTACTTTGGAAATAGAACAACAAAACTCCATTAACTTTTTAGATCTTAAAATAACAAAAACTAACTACGGAACCATAAATTTTGATATCTATAGAAAACCAACTTTTACTGATATTACAATACCTAATGATTCTTTACATCAATTACCCACAAAATGTCAGCATACAGATCAATGATAGTAGTTACATGTTTTTTTAATTAAAATTATCATCCCTTAAAGTTTTATCCACCCTTATACCATCCAAAGGAAAAATGATAAGGAATTTTTAGCTCTAAAACTTTCAGTAAAGAACTTTTTCTATGCCCAACCATTTTAAAATAATTCCAATAAAACACAATAACTCCCTTTTTTCAGCCCCTTTCCAGAGGGTTTGGAAACAAAATATCCTCTTCACTTTGTTTTTGGACACTCTAAAGTTAATTATGTCAAAAAGAAATGCAAATACAGGAAGTTGTTAAATAGTTATAATTTTTTAAATTAAAATTATCATCCCTTAAGTTTAAGCCACCCTAATGTCATCTGGAGAAAAAATGATAAGGACCATTTTGATGTAGAATTTTTAGCTTTACAGCCTTTATTAAAAACTTTTTTTCTAACTTTCACCATTTTAAAATAATTCCAAAAACACATTAATTTTTTTAACCCTTCTTCGGGGGTTGAAACAAAATCTCTTCTACACTTCGTTTGTAGACACTCTAAGGGTAATTATGACAAAAATAAATGCAAATTCATGAATTTGTTAAACAGTTATATTTTTATTATTGAAATCATCATCCCCTAACTTTTAGCAACCCTAATGTTATCTAGGGAAAAAATGATAAAAACCATTTTGATTTATTATTTTTAGTGTTACAACTTTTGTTAAGAATTTTTTTGTAGCTTCAACCATTTAAAAGTAATTGCAAGAAAACACTTTATTTATTTTTTAACCCTTTCCGAAGGGCTGTTTTTTTAAAATATTTTTTGTTTGTAGACACTTAAAAGTAACTTTTTAGTTTTAAAACATTTTGTAAAGAATTATTTTTCTCTTACTTCAACCGTTTTAAAGTTATTCCAAAAAACACTTATCTTATTTTTTTCAACCACTCTGTGGGGGTTAAAACAAAATCTACTTTATTTTTCGTTTATAGACACTTTAGATTTAACTATGTAAAAAAATGCAAATACATGAATTTGTTAAATAGTTATATTTTTTAAATTATAATTATCATCCCTTAGGTTTTATCCACCCTTATGTCATTAAAGGGAAAAAATGATGGGGACCATTTCGATGTGGAATTTTTAGCTTTACAGCCTTTATTAAAGAACTTTTTTCTAACTTTCAACCGTTTTAAAATAATTCCAATAAAATACAATTATTACTTTTTTGCCCCTTTCCAGAGGAGGGAAACAAAATATCTTCTTTACTTCGTTTTTGGACACTCTAAAGTTAATTATGCCAAAAAGAAATGCAAATACATGAAGTTGTTAAATAGTTATGATTTTTTAATTGAAATTATCATACCTTATGTTTTCAGCCACCCTAATGTCATCTGGGGAAAAATGATGAAAACCATTTCGATGTAAAATTTTTAACTAACGTACCGTGGGTGTCTTAAGCGAGGTAAGAGGGAGTTTGTTGACACGGGACTTAAACACTTGAAGATTTGGGGGAAGGAAAGACCTCCGCGGGCAGCAGGTTCCACAACCTAGAAACTCTAGGGATAAAAGAACGAACAAAGTGGGAAGTTCGGGGCCTGTCCAGTTGGACCGTATAGGGATGCATACGCGCGGAACCACGAGTTTCTCTGTTGGGAACCGTAAGTGGAGGAACTATACTGGACAGTTCTTCAGAGCAGAAGCCATGGAAGTACCTATAAAAAAGCGATAAATCCCCCACAGCCCGACGATGTGCAAGAGAGGGAAGCCTTTCTGTAAGTGAAGGATCATTAATGAGACGAATAGCTCTTCTTTGAATAGAATCAAGAATGCTTAGGGTTGTGGGGACGCCATGCCCCAGATATGAGAACAATATTCCAAGGGAGGTCGGATTTGGGACACATATAAAGTGTATAAATTAGAAGGGGAAAAATACTTTTTGGCTCGAAAGAGAAATCCAAGCTTTTTTGAAGCTGCCGTGACTATAGATACAATGTGATTATGCCAGTTAAGGTTACTTTCAAATGTGACGCCCACAAGATTAAAGGTGTCTTTGCTCTGTAAAACTTGGCCGCTCATAAGTAGAGGGATGAGTATTTGATGACTCTTTTCGCGACAAGGAACATGATTGTGTTTTGGATGCATTAAAATGGACGAGATTTTTAGCGCCCCAATCCAATATTAAATTAAGATCCTGCGAAAGAGATATCTGCATCGCTCTGCGTTTGTTTTCCAAGTCAGGTTTAGTAATGGGTTTAGGAACCTGAAAACTGGAGTGAAGGGTACTATCGTCGGCGAAACTATGAATGGAATTAGTTGTGGACGAGAGAAGGTCGTTGATGTGAAGAAGAAACAATGTTGGTGCCAGAACTGAGCCCTGAGGGACTCCAGCATTTACTTGGTGAAAGCTTGAAGAATGGCCGTCCACAATAACTGATATACGACGATCAGATAGATAACTAGAGAGCCAAGGTACAGAGTTTAGTTGAAAGACCATAGGAGGGAAGTTTATTTAGAAGTGCGGCATGCCAGACCTGGTCAAAAGCTTTGGATATATCAAGAGCAACGATCTGGGACTCACCTAGAAACTCAAGAGACTTATTCCAGCAGTGTGATACGAAGGAAAGAAGATCTGCTGTAGATCTTTTGTGGCGAGAATCCATACTGCCTGTCATGCAAAATTTTGTGTTTTTCTAAGTACTTAAGAATTTGTGAATTAATTAGTTTTTCCATTACTTTACAAAGAACTGAGAGGAGTGAAATTGGTCTATAGTTAGATGGAAGAGAGATTTAGATCCTTTCTTGGGAATAGGCTGAACACGTGCAGCTTTCCAGCTTTCCGGAAAGATACCCGTGTTGTAAGAAATTCGAAAGAGCCGAGTTAAGATTGGTGCAAGTTCTGGAGCACATTTTTTTAAAACGATTGCTGGTATGCCATCCAGCCCGGACGATTTCTTGGTGTTAAGGGAAGAAAGGATACGCTTAATGTGTTTTCACCTTAAAAAATAATATCGGGCATTTTATGAGGAACTGGGGTAACCGCTGGAATTGGATGATTTACGGGAGGGTCAAGGGTTGAATTGGCAGCAAATTGTTTAGCAAATAATTCTGCCTTTCCTTTAGCAGTAGAAACAATTTCATCTTCCAAAGCTAGTGGCGAGGAAGAACTGGTACAAAAATTCCTACTTATGTTTTCGCAAAAGGACCAAGAAAGATTTGCTTGCCATTTGAGCAAGAGAAGAACTTTGTTTTTAATACGATTGTCGAAGAGAGGTCTTTGGCTTCAGAAATTGTTTGATTGTAGTAGTTTCTTGTGGACTTGTACGTCGAACACGAAGAGAGCTCGCGTAGACAATGTTTTAAAGAATAGTATTTTTTTTTTTTTTCATTTCGATTATATTAAAAAATTAAGAAAGAAATTATTTACGTTCGATGTTATTAATGTTGCGTTTTCTTAACGCTCTTTTAAAAATCTTTTTAATGGTGATGTAATATACAAGGTGTTACGTTTATTCTCTATATTATCACCAAAATGCAGCCATACACATCAAATTATTATTAATAGCCGTTTACGAGGTTTGGCCAAAATGTAATTTTTAGCTGGAAGTAAAATACTTGTACCTATTATTGTTAATATCAAAAGTTTTTGTAGGGACAAAGATGTTTAAAAATAAAAATTATTTTTAAATATGTTAATTAAAAAAAAAATAAGTATTTTGTTCTACGATATTGGTAAAATTTTAAGCTTGTATATTAGATACAATTGATTTAATAATTTAAAATTTCATAAGGCAATTTTAAATAAACTTTTAAATTACTGTTATTAAATCGTTTAAATTTTCACTATTTCACTGGAAAAGTATAAAAAAGTTTTCTTCCAAATCAACAAAGTTGTCATCTTTCAAAGTAATTTTAGCTATAAACATATTTCTATGACAATTTTCAATATTAGCAAAATTACAGGCACTTTACCCTTAAACAAAAATTACAGTTCGGGAGCACTTCGTTCTACTTTATGGCGTTCCCAGTGACCGAAAGTGTTATGCCTTAACTATCCCGTTTTCTCTCCCCTTGCCCTCATGTACTAGCTTTTATTTGTCAAGGGATGCGTTCCAGTGACTAACTTTTTATAGCTGTCAGAGCTTCAAGCTCTGGAGCGTGATGTCCAAAAATTTTCGGCACTGGAAAGCCATTCTGGGTTACGTTCATAAATCATTACAAAGTACACATTTCTTACATTTCTGTTACAGAGGTCGTTCCTAAATGTATTATTTATTACACTGCTTTCTGTCTTACAGCGTTCAAAAAATAGTCTGGGAATGTAACTCTGTATTACATTCTTTACCGTGCTCACGAGCGCGGTAACAATTTACCGATTTTGCGCATTTCATATTTGTCTCTTAAAAGAATAGGAAACAAACGACATTTTTCTAATTTTTA
>JACEGR010010013.1:0-21771 GCA_014170235.1 Listronotus bonariensis
AAAACAAAAATATATAATTCGATACGACCCGAACGATTTTCACAAGCCATAATAATAACAGTATTTTTTTGACATATGTATTTAAAAATCTATAGCCCCAACCAATGAAAAACCCAAGCAGCAAGCTGACGTCATTATGACGTCATTTTTAATGACGTGTTTTTGACGTCGTTGAAGTGACGTCTTTTCGACGTCATTTTTTTGTCATACTAGCTCATAATAACCTAATGACGTCATGTTTAGAAAACCCGCCCGAAAAATTTTGTTACATTATATGAAATTGCAAGCAGCAGGGGTTTTTTCCTATTTTAATTTTCAAATAAAATATCGTATTATTTTAGCTTAAAAAAGTATATACGTCAATTTCTCGTCATCTTAGATACGTCATTATGACGTCATTAACGGTACGTCTTTTGTCTGTGACTTAGGAGGTCAATTTAACGTCATTTTGTCGTCATCTTATGACGTCTTTGCTGACCAAATGTGACCAAAAATAACTAAAAAGAGACGTCAATAAGACGTCAGCTTGCTGCTTGGGAAAGTATACCTTATATAACATTTTTTTCTTATTATTTAAGCTTCGCAACCCAATAGGCCTCTATGACGCTCGAGTAAATCCCCATTTAGCATCGTGGGCTTCCCTACTATATTATACTGTTTTAAAACATGGCATTCATCTAAAAACAAACTGATAACGTATCACAACTCCCTAATTAGGTAACAATGTATTTAGCTACATATTACTTTTTATCTATTAACGAACTCAACACACTCCCGGAAGTTTGAAAATAGAATAAAAAGTTATGAAATTCGTTCCAATAGCACTGGTGACCGGTGACCTTCACCCATGATAACAATTATTTATCAATCAGCATTGGACATCATTCATAAAAGTAAATTAGAATATTCTATACAGGGACAGTCAAAAAGTAGGCAGCCTAATAAAAACTTTTAAAGCTTTTGGTATTTTACCATGAATATACAGGAGCTTCATAAGTGCGTTGGGCTTCTATAGCGCCTAGATTATGAAAGTTATAGATTTCGTTTTTTACGATATTCTATTTATATACAGGGTAGGTACCTACCAGGGTTTGCAGATAGATATCATATGATATATATATATATATATATATATATATATATATATATATATATACAGGTCTGGAAAATCGTTATCGAACCATTGGTATTAACAAGTGGAAAAAGAGAAAGCGATCTTGCCTTAAGATAGAAAGTAACGGAAAATAAGATATTCCCCCATTTTTCAAATGCAATGATGCCATATGTATGTATACGCCCACTTTCCTGCAGTAGTGGGGCACATCAACGTGCCGTCGCCGGGCCCGAGCGTTTGACAGAGCTCATTTGCAAGCTGTTTGGGGTACCGCAAACTATAAACTACGGCGCTTTCTTTTTAAAATGTTGGTTTATACCGTTGAACAAAGAGTTCAAATTATTAAGTGGTACTATGCTGGTAATTCAGCAGAAGAAATAATCGGGAGATTTGCATTTTTATTTGAAGGAGGTCCTGTGCCTGTTAAAAGTACAATTTTAAAAATTATAAGTAAGTTTGAAACCAGCGGTTGTTTACAAAATTGTAGGAAATGCATGTGTAATGATGAGGTGCCGCCTGCACCTCCATTAACCGAGGAACGGCAAGTCCGTGAGACTGCTGTTTGCAGTTTAGCCGAAATTAATTTTCCTTGTAATAGTACCAAAATTTCTGAAGAACTTGATATTGAATCTCGAACAGTTAGGAATATTCTGAAACAAAACAAATACCATTGCTATAAATTGCAATCTAGCCAAGAGGTTTTTCCTGAAGACTATGAAAAACGTATGGTGTTTTGTGAGGATATGATGGAGAGAGCCAATGCTAATGACACATTTATCAAAAATATTCTCTTTACTGATGAATCATCATTTCCCTTGCATGGTCATCACAACCCTTCTATCGCTGTAGGTTACTCGATAGAAAACAAGCACATCACTATCCCTCTCAGAACACAATACCCTCAAAAGGTCAACGTGTGGGCTGGCATTTTGGGCGATAATATTATTGGCCCTTTTTTTATTGAGGGAAATTTAAATGCCAACAAATACTTGAATCTTTTGAGAAATCAGGTTATTCCAGCTGTTCAGGCTCTCAATGTCAATTTTGAAGATATTTGGTATCAACAGGATGGTTGTCCGGCTCATAACGCCAGGGAAGTTCAACAATTTTTGGGAGTCACGTTTCCAAATCGTATAATCAGCGGAAGAGGTACTATAAAATGGCCTCCTAGATCACCAGATCTGGCACCAAATGATTTTTTTCTTTGGGGACATGTTAAGCAACAAATTTATAGGCATCGTCATGAACGTGCAAATGACTTAGATGAGCTCCGCCAAAAAATTAGTCAGGTTCTTATAGGAATAACACCTGAAATACTTGAAAACACAAGAACCGAATTCTATAACAGGTTGGGATATTGTCTTGCACAAAATGGTGGTCTCTTTGAGAACCTTATAAACTAAGATTTTAAAAAGTATTAAAGTTTTTATAAGAAATTTTTTTAGAAATACTTTTAAGTTCTTTAATTTTTTCTTTACAATTATATTTTTATTTTTAAAATTATTTGTTTATTCTTTCTTTCGGAATTGCTTTTAATTTTGTTTAGCCCCAAACGGCAAAAAAAAAGCTCTTAAAAATGGCAGTATTTGATGCATTTAAAGCAATAAATTCATCAAATACCAAAATATTTAATAGTTACGTAAAATTTTTTATCAAAATATGTGAAGCAGTAACATCCTCCATGCGTGCAAAGAAGCAACTGCGTGCTCGAGCCTCGAGCTCGATCAACCATAAACAAAGCGAGCGCGTTGGCGCAGTGGTGGGGGAGAAAGCAAGGGGAACGGGAGGGGAAACACCTCATTCTGTTTCAGTCGAACTCATGTGATTTAGGAATCTCCCTTCTCTTCGGCAATATGTTTCCGCCCACTGTAATTACAGCCCCACTCTTTTGTGCCGTAGCAGGAGACGAAATCAGACGAGAGCGACTGCGGTACGTAGATGTCGAGTACAGGGTTGCCGACTTGCCTTAACTTTCGGGGTAAAATTAAAATAATAATAGTAATAAAAATGTTATTAAACCTTTTTTACTTTATTTTGTGACTTTAGAATGTAATTGTATAATGTACATTGAGTTTTTAAAATTTAAGGACTTTCAGGAAACATAAAAATATCAATTTAGGGCTTTTTGAACTAGGTTTGGGGACAGATTTTTTCGAGGTCGGGTCGACTAGAATCCTTTAAAATTTATTTTTACTGGCAAGTCGTTTGCTGTGTTGCAAACTGCTGCTGATCCTGCTTAATTTAGATTTTTTAAAGTTTTGGTCAATATCGTTGACAAAAAGTTCAAATTATTAAGTAATACTATGCTGGTAATTTAGCAGAAGAAATAATTAGGAGGTTTGCATTATAGGTTTGGTCTTGTACCAGCGAAAAGTATAACTTTTGAAATTATTATAAAAGTTTGAAACCATCGGCTGTTAACGAAATTGTAGGAAGTGCATGTGTAATGATGAGGTGCCACTTGCACCTCCATTAACTAAGAAACGACAAGTCTGTGATATTGCTGCATTTTCGCCCTTTTTTAAAAATTTCCGTCCCGCAGTGCCTTGCACCACCCGGTAGCATATCACCTCAAATGCTTGAAAACCATAGAGAACCGAATTTAATAAATTGAAATATTGTCTTGCTAAAAATTGTGGTCTCTTTCAGAACCATAATAATAAGATTTTAAAAAGAGTTTCCACATTGTATAAACATTTCCGTTAGAAATACTTTTATGTTCTTTTTATTTCTTTAGAGAATATTTTATTTAAATTTACTTCTTTTTTTTTGTTAAAACCCAAATGGCAAAAAGAATTATGCTTCTAACTTTTACCATGCTACTGAATACCATCAGTGTGGCCAGGTGGGTTACGATAAAAATCCCCACGTGGTTCAAAAAATCACTTTTTTTGGGATACTTTAGAAAAAATCCCTGTGATTTAAAGCCACATTTGAGGGCCGCCTTTTAATAGTCAAAAAATGTATTTTCTACGCCAAAGAAATTGACAACCATGAAAAAGAGGTTTACGTAAAAATCGAGAATTTTAAGTAAAAGTAAGTAAAAGTAATGATTTGTTTACAACTGACATTAATTTCATGATATTTATGTCAGATAGAAATTCTAGCTGTGTACACGGTCAAAAATGTTGTCTGATATTAATTTTTGATTGTTTACACTAGTCAGAATTTTTATCTGACGTAAATATCAAGCAATAAAAAGTAAGATCAAAACGTACCTTTAAAAATGTTTTGTACTTCCAAATCGTTAAAAATCCCCGTTTTTTACTTTAAAAATCCCGTTTTACCTTGTTATCAAAAATCCCCGAAAAAAGTCTCTGGCAACATTGTTCAATACCCGAACGCTGCAAGTTCTTGATACGCAAATTGAAAACCGTCGGCACCAGGTGTCCTAATAGGGAGTACGTGTGCATCGACAACATCGCATCGTCTGTTTCAGTCAGAACTTATGTGATTCAGTATATTCAGAAATACTCTCTTTTCCACTTGGGAATTGCAAAGGGCGAATGAAGATTTTCCACACCTGTATATATATATATATATATATATATATATATATATATATATATATATATATATATATTAAAATAAAAAAATAAAAAATATTTAACACACCGTAGTTCAAGAAAACCAAGACGTTTAGGACATTTGTTTAAATGAAGTTTTTCTCTTATTTTCTATTATAGAATCGCCCCATAAAGTTTGTTGGTTGAGTTACTGGACACCCGGTATGTAGGTAATTTGATTGAAATTGGTGGAAACTTTAATGTCGATTGGTGCCTAAACGGTTGGTTTTATCGACTTCAATAAAAAGCACCTTGTTTTTTAAGTTCTTGATTGTCTATAAAATGGCGCCACCAGCTTTACGATATTTGCGATATCTGTCAAAATAAAAAGTTATGATGTAAATACATTTTAAGTTTCAGGTAAAGTGCCCTCTGGCGGTAATAAAAAAGTACTTTTGTCTTTAAATTTTAGAATTTGCAAAGCTTGATTTGTGTGCCAAAAATGTCAACTAGGTGGTTCAAAAATAAATGCAATATGGCGAAAAAACAAAAATAAAAATTGACATTTTGTCAAAGGACTTACTAACATAATTTTTCATTGCAGAATGACCCCTGATATATATATATATATATATATATATATATATATATATATATATATATATATATATATAAATCATGATATATAGGGTGTTTCCTAATTGCGGTAAAGAAAATTTAAGGGCGTCTTCCTTATACAGAGTGTTAAACTTTAAAGAGAAAATAGAGTTTAGAATAGAAAGGTAATTTAGCCCTTAACTAATTTTAATTAGTGAGATCAGTGACGGCGTGGGACGCATCCTATCTAATAACATTGAAAAAAAATGTACGCCACTGACTTTTAGTAACTTTTATATTTTTTCCGTATGACACACCAAAAAGTAGAACATTTGTATCTTTATATTTTCCGAAAAAAAAATAATATCGCTAAATTGCATAATCCTGGGCCAAATACAAAAACATTAAACCATTTTTTTAGAAATTAGGTATTATAACTGCTTATTAGCAATTATGTTACAACAACAACAACAACAAATACTTAATTCAATAACGTTTATGTAGTCTAAAGTCCGTTTTACAGTCGGCAAGTTCTTTCTGCAACTTGCAAGAAACTTCAATGGTAGGCATGCGCAGTACGCGAACAGCTGATTTTTGGCAGCGTATTCTGCAACTCTATTGCGACTTGCAACTTTACCAGTTGGACCGATTTTTTCTTGCAGTTGCAATTACAAGTCTGGGAAAAATTTGGTTATTTTAGTGGTACCAACCCCACACAAAGTTACTAGTTGAGTGACCACCACTTGCTTTTTTTCTTGAATTTTCATCCCCTTCAGCTCTTTTTCGTTCGATTTTTTTCATTTTTAACAGCTATTCTAAAAACCGGTCAATAGCTAGGTTAGGTTCTAACTTTATTTTTACATTTTTCACGTTGGTACCTTGCCCTATTTTTGCAATATTAAAAAGCGAATTGCCGACTGTAAAACGAATCTGCAACAAACTTACTTGCAGCAAGTTTATTGTTGAAAGAAAGTTGCTGCAACAAAATTGCAGAAAGAACTTGACGACTGTAAAACGGACTTAACAAATTTTACTTTAAAAAAAATGTTTTAAAGTTTTACACCCTGTAAAAATTTTAAATTTAAATAAAATTTGACCTTTGAGCAAAATTCATATTTTTTACATACCTCGTATACCACTGCAAAAAAATCTTAATTGATAATTTTGGGTTTTAGACTATGCAGAAATGTCTAAAACCTTTTTTCGTAAATTTAATACTAAAAAAGTTTTTCATATGGTTCGTAGACACGTTGTATAACTCAATTTTGATGTGTAATCTATATTTAATTTTATTAAAATTGATGAGTCAAATAAGTTGTGACAACGAACTACGAACAATTTGACTGAAGCAAGCGAGAAGGCGCATTCCGCAGGGGTCAAATTGCTGCTGTCTAGAGTGCGTGCCACAATCTGAACCACTGAATGATTGGATTCCAAGGCAAATGCCTATTTGCCAATTGTTTGACTATTATTGTTCATATTTTAAACGGTTTATGCGAATTACAGTTTTTGTTAGCTATATTTTGTTTAATAAATATTTATTGTTTACGACCGTTTAAAAAATGTCATTTTCCATCGTTATTATGAAAATAAAGTAGATTTTAGTACACTCCATGAAGTGTTGGACTCAGTTTGATTTGGTGTTTTATTGCTATGCCTAGTAGAATTTATTTTTATATGAATTTATGCAATGTAACAGTAAACGCTGACATCCAACTAGAATTGTGCCTGGCCCAGCAATGAAATAAACTTCATGATAACAACTCTTTTAAACCTATTTAGGAGTACCTCGGGCATGCCTCACCATGTTTAGGCCCATTTAGATATGCCAAAGAGCAAGTAATCTGAGATTTTTACAGCAACCTCAGAAAAGCCTTACAAAGTATACTTTAGCGAGTTGTTTTAAATTTGCAAAAAAAAAAATTAAGAAGACTTGCTGATAATGCTAATAAAGGTAATTTGACTTTTAGTTTAGTTGATCTCGCGTTTACTGTTACTGTTTAGCATACATTCATATTTAAATAAGTTAAGTAGGCATTGAAACAAAGCACTAATTCAAAGTAAGAAAAAAAAGCGCCAGAAGTGTTAAAAAAAGTTACTTTTTTAGCAATTTATGTAGTGTACTAAAATGGAGTACTTCATCATGGTAACGATTGAAAAAAGAGCATTTATTTAACGGCCGTGGAAATTAATCTTTTTGTACCATTTTAACCTTGAATAAGTACTGAATTACTATACCTACAGATATATTTTAAAACGATCCACATTCAAAACTTGCGTTAATGCATTGCTTACATAAAATAAACATATATCATTTCTTAGATCCTATAACTATTCTTTATTTTTATTTTAAATCACGGAACAAAAACGGTTAGTTCTGGTTAGTTTTAAATTAGTTACATTAAGAATATACATTAATTTTAGTTTAATACTAAACTAATTTTGGCATTGCTTCTGGGGTATTATTAAGGGAAGCATAATATAGGATAAAAAGAGATTTTTCGGTCTCTCCTTTTCGACAAAAAACTCCAGCTTTTGTGTCATTCAGCTGGAACCTCTTCACTGACTAGTTTCGCAAGCTCCATCACGCTGGAACCCGCTTTAGAAAAAAACCTAATTTTTTAGCTCATTTATAACTACAAACGCTACAAATGATTGTAGTAAAGTTTATTTGTTTGTAGTACCAATAATTACGCAGCTAACCTAATAAATGTTGTTCTAAGACAGAAAAAAAAATAAAACTGCGTTAAAAATTTTGGAATACACTCAAAATTGTTTGTAGTTTATTGTAGCGACGAAAAAAAAATTCTTAATCCCATACAAGTCAAAAAAATTTTATCCGTTACCTTGCCATGGGAAGACAAAACAATTGTTCAAAACTTTTTTATCTCATTTATAACTACAAACGCTACAAATGATTGTAGTAAAGTTTATTTTTGTAGTACCAATAATTACGCAGCTAACCTAATAAATGTTGTTCTAAGCCAGAAAAAAAAATAAAACTGCGTTAAAAATTTTGGAATACACTTAAAATTGTTTGTAGTTTATTGTAGCGACAGAAAAAAATTCTTAATCCCATACAAGTCAAAAATTTTTTAAACATAACATAGCCCTGGGAAGACAAAACAATTGTTCAAAACTTTTTTATCTCATTTATAACTACAAACGCTACAAATGATTGTAGTAAAGTTTATTTGTTTGTAGTACCAATAATTACGCAGCTAACCTAATAAATGTTGTTCTAAGCCAGAAAAAAAAATAAAACTGCGTTAAAAATTTTGGAATACACTCAAAATTGTTTGTAGTTTATTGTAGCGACGAAAAAAAAATTCTTAATCCCATACAAGTCAAAAAATTTTTATCCGTTACCTTGCCATGGGAAGACAAAACAATTGTTCAAAACTTTTTTATCTCATTTATAACTACAAACGCTACAAATGATTGTAGTAAAGTTTATTTTTGTAGTACCAATAATTACGCAGCTAACCTAATAAATGTTGTTCTAAGCCAGAAAAAAAAATAAAACTGCGTTAAAAATTTTGGAATACACTTAAAATTGTTTGTAGTTTATTGTAGCGACGAAAAAAATTCTTAATCCCATACAAGTCAAAAATTTTTAAACATAACATAGCCATGGGAAGACAAAACAATTGTTCAAAACTTTTTTATCTCATTTATAACTACAAACGCTACAAATGATTGTAGTAAAGTTTATTTTTGTAGTACCAATAATTACGCAGCTAACCTAATAAATGTTGTTCTAAGCCAGAAAAAAAAATAAAACTGCGTTAAAAATTTTGGAATACACTTAAAATTGTTTGTAGTTTATTGTAGCGACGAAAAAAAAATTCTTAATCCCATACAAGTCAAAAAATTTTTAAACATAACATAGCCATGGGAAGACAAAACAATTGTTCAAAACTTTTTTATCTCATTTATAACTACAAACGCTACAAATGATTGTAGTAAAGTTTATTTTTGTAGTACCAATAATTACGCAGCTAACCTAATAAATGTTGTTCTAAGCCAGAAAAAAAAATAAAACTGCGTTAAAAATTTTGGAATACACTCAAAATTGTTTGTAGTTTATTGTAGCGACGAAAAAAAAATTCTTAATCCCATACAAGTCAAAAATTTTTTAAACATAACATAGCCATGGGAATACAAAACAATTGTTCAAAACTTTTTATCTCATTTATAACTACAAACGCTACAAATGATTGTAGTAAAGTTTATTTGTTTGTAGTACCAATAATTACGCAGCTAACCTAATAAATGTTGTTCTAAGCCAGAAAAAAAAATAAAACTGCGTTAAAAATTTTGGAATACACTCAAAATTGTTTGTAGTTTATTGTAGCGACGAAAAAAAAATTCTTAATCCCATACAAGTCAAAAAATTTTTATCCGTTACCTTGCCATGGGAAGACAAAACAATTGTTCAAAACTTTTTTATCTCATTTATAACTACAAACGCTACAAATGATTGTAGTAAAGTTTATTTTTGTAGTACCAATAATTACGCAGCTAACCTAATAAATGTTGTTCTAAGCCAGAAAAAAAATAAAACTGCGTTAAAAATTTTGGAATACACTTAAAATTGTTTGTAGTTTATTGTAGCGACGAAAAAAAATTCTTAATCCCATACAAGTCAAAAATTTTTTAAACATAACATAGCCATGGGAAGACAAAACAATTGTTCAAAACTTTTTTATCTCATTTATAACTACAAACGCTACAAATGATTGTAGTAAAGTTTATTTTTTGTAGTACCAATAATTACGCAGCTAACCTAATAAATGTTGTTCTAAGCCAGAAAAAAAATAAAACTGCGTTAAAAATTTTGGAATACACTCAAAATTGTTTGTAGTTTATTGTAGCGACGAAAAAAATTCTTAATCCCATACAAGTCAAAAAATTTTTATCCGTTACCTTGCCATGGGAAGACAAAACAATTGTTCAAAACTTTTTTTATCTCATTTATAACTACAAACGCTACAAATGATTGTAGTAAAGTTTATTTTTTGTAGTACCAATAATTACGCAGCTAACCTAATAAATGTTGTTCTAAGCCAGAAAAAAAAATAATAAACTGCGTTAAAAATTTTGGAATACACTCAAAATTGTTTGTAGTTTATTGTAGCGACGAAAAAAATTCTTAATCCCATACAAGTCAAAAAATTTTTATCCGTTACCTTGCCATGGGAAGACAAAACAATTGTTCAAAACTTTTTTATCTCATTTATAACTACAAACGCTACAAATGATTGTAGTAAAGTTTATTTTTTGTAGTACCAATAATTACGCAGCTAACCTAATAAATGTTGTTCTAAGCCAGAAAAAAAAATAAAACTGCGTTAAAAATTTTGGAATACACTTAAAATTGTTTGTAGTTTATTGTAGCGACGAAAAAAATTCTTAATCCCATACAAGTCAAAAAATTTTTAAACATAACATATGCCATGGGAAGACAAAACAATTGTTCAAAACTTTTTTATCTCATTTATAACTACAAACGCTACAAATGATTGTAGTAAAGTTTATTTTTTGTAGTACCAATAATTACGCAGCTAACCTAATAAATGTTGTTCTAAGCCAGAAAAAAAAATAAAACTGCGTTAAAAATTTTGGAATACACTCAAAATTGTTTGTAGTTTATTGTAGCGACGAAAAAAAAATTCTTAATCCCATACAAGTCAAAAAATTTTTATCCGTTACCTTGCCATGGGAAGACAAAACAATTGTTCAAAACTTTTTTTATCTCATTTATAACTACAAACGCTACAAATGATTGTAGTAAAGTTTATTTTTTGTAGTACCAATAATTACGCAGCTAACCTAATAAATGTTGTTCTAAGCCAGAAAAAAAAAATAAAACTGCGTTAAAAATTTTGGAATACACTCAAAATTGTTTGTAGTTTATTGTAGCGACGAAAAAAAAATTCTTAATCCCATACAAGTCAAAAATTTTTTAAACATAACATAGCCATGGGAAGACAAAACAATTGTTCAAAACTTTTTTATCTCATTTATAACTACAAACGCTACAAATGATTGTAGTAAAGTTTATTTTTGTAGTACCAATAATTACGCAGCTAACCTAATAAATGTTGTTCTAAGCCAGAAAAAAAAATAAAACTGTGTTAAAAATTTTGGAATACACTCAAAATTGTTTGTAGTTTATTGTAGCGACGAAAAAAATTCTTAATCCCATACAAGTCAAAAAATTTTTAAACATAACATAGCCATGGGAAGACAAAACAATTGTTCAAAACTTTTTTTATCTCATTTATAACTACAAACGCTACAAATGATTGTAGTAAAGTTTATTTGTTTGTAGTACCAATAATTACGCAGCTAACCTAATAACACAAAACCGCCCTGTTATCAAATAGACATATTTCGTTTAAGTATGATGCTGATCAATTATAAACTGAGATATGTACTACAAAAAAGCAACGGTATTTTCAGCGTTAATCTATAATTTAATCATTAATTGTTTTGTCTTCCCATGGCTATGTTATGTTTAAATATTTTTGATTTGTATGGGATTAGAATTTTTTTGTCGCTACAATAAACTACAAACAATTTTGAGTGTATTCCTAAATTTTTAACGCAGTTTTATTTTTTTTCTGGCTTAGAACAACATTTATTAGGTTAGCTGCGTAATTATTGGTACTACAAAAAATAAACTTTACTACACATCATTTGTAGCGTTTGTAGTTATAAATGAGATAAAAAAGTTTTGAACAATTGTTTTGTCTTCCCATGGCTATGTTATGTTTAAAAATTTTTTGACTTGTATGGGATTAAAATTTTTTTCGTCGCTACAATAAACTACAAACAATTTTGAGTGTATTCCAAAATTTTTAACGCAGTTTTATTTTTTTCTGGCTTAGAACAACATTTATTAGGTTAGCTGCGTAATTATTGGTACTACAAAAAATAAACTTTACTACAATCATTTGTAGCGTTTGTAGTTATAAATGAGATAAAAAAGTTTTGAACAATTGTTTTGTCTTCCCATGGCTATGTTATGTTTAAAAATTTTTTGACTTGTATGGGATTAAGAATTTTTTTCGTCGCTACAATAAACTACAAACAATTTTAAGTGTATTCCAAATTTTTAACGCAGTTTTATTTTTTTTTTCTGGCTTAGAACAACATTTATTAGGTTAGCTGCGTAATTATTGGTACTACAAAAAAATAAACTTTACTACAATCATTTGTAGCGTTTGTAGTTATAAATGAGATAAAAAAAGTTTTGAACAATTGTTTTGTCTTCCCATGGCAATGTTATGTTTAAAAATTTTTTGACTTGTATGGGATTAAGAATTTTTTTCGTCGCTACAATAAACTACAAACAATTTTGAGTGTATTCCAAAATTTTTAACGCAGTTTTATTTTTTTCTGGCTTAGAACAACATTTATTAGGTTAGCTGCGTAATTATTGGTACTACAAACAAATAAACTTTACTACAATCATTTGTAGCGTTTGTAGTTATAAATGAGATAAAAAAAGTTTTGAACAATTGTTTTGTCTTCCCATGGCTATGTTATGTTTAAAATTTTTGACTTGTATGGGATTAAGAATTTTTTTTCGTCGCTACAATAAACTACAAACAATTTTTAAGTGTATTCCAAAATTTTTAACGCAGTTTTATTTTTTTTTTTCTGGCTTAGAACAACATTTATTAGGTTAGCTGCGTAATTATTGGTACTACAAAAAAATAAACTTTACTACAATCATTTGTAGCGTTTGTAGTTATAAATGAGATAAAAAAGTTTTTGAACAATTGTTTTTGTCTTCCCATGGCTATGTTATGTTTAAAAAATTTTTGACTTGTATGGGATTAAGAATTTTTTTCGTCGCTACAATAAACTACAAACAATTTTGAGTGTATTCCAAAATTTTTAACGCAGTTTTATTTTTTTCTGGCTTAGAACAACATTTATTAGGTTAGCTGCGTAATTATTGGTACTACAAAAAAATAAACTTTACTACAATCATTTGTAGCGTTTGTAGTTATAAATGAGATAAAAAAAGTTTTGAACAATTGTTTTGTCTTCCCATGGCTTTGATGTTATGTTTAAAAATTTTTTGACCTTGTATGGGATTAAGAATTTTTCGTCGCTACAATAAACTACAAACAATTTTTAAGTGTATTCCAAAATTTTTAACGCAGTTTTATTTTTTTTTTCTGGCTTAGAACAACATTTATTAGGGTTAGCTGCGTAATTATTGGTACTGCAAAAAATAAACTTTATACAATCATTTGTAGCGTTTGTAGTTATAAATGAGATAAAAAAAGTTTTGAACAATTGTTTTGTCTTCCCATGGCTTGATGTAACGGATAAAAATTTTGACTTGTATGGGATTAAGAATTTTTTCGTCGCTACAATAAACTACAAACAATTTTGAGTGTATTTCAAAATTTTTAACGCAGTTTTATTTTTTTCTGGCTTAGAACAACATTTATTAGGTTGGCTGCGTAATTATTGGTACTACAAACAAATAAACTTTACTACAATCATTTGTAGCGTTTGTAGTTATAAATGAGATAAAAAAGTTTTGAACAATTGTATTTGTCTTCCCATGGCTATGTTATGTTTAAAATTTTTTGACTTGTATGGGATTAAGAATTTTTTTTCGTCGCTACAATAAACTACAAACAATTTTAGAGTGTATTCCAAAATTTTTAACGCAGTTTATTTTTTTTTTCCGGCTTAGAACAACATTTATTAGGTTAGCTGCGTAATTATTGGTACTACAAAAAATAAACTTTACTACAATCATTTAGTAGCGTTTGTAGTTATAAATGAGATAAAAAAAGTTTTGAACAATTGTTTTGTCTTCCACTGGCTATGTTATGTTTAAAAAATTTTTGACTTGTATGGGATTAAGAATTTTTTTTCGTCGCTACAATAAACTACAAACAATTTTAAGTGTATTCCAAAATTTTTAACGCAGTTTTTAATTTTTTTCTGGCTTAGAACAACATTTATTAGGTTAGCTGCGTAATTATTGGTACTACAAAAAAATAAACTTTTACCACAATCATTTGTAGCGTTTGTAGTTATAAATGAGATAAAAAAGTTTTGAACAATTGTTTTGTCTTCCCATGGCAAGGTAACGGATAAAAGAATTTTTGACTTGTATGAGATTAAAATTTTTTTTGCGTCGCTACAACAAACTACAAACAATTTTGAGTGTATTCCAAAATTTTTAACGCAGTTTTATTTTTTTTCTGGCTTAGAACAACATTTATTAGGTTAGCTGCGTAATTATTGGTACTACAAACAAATAAACTTTACTACAATCATTTGTAGCGTTTGTAGTTATAACTGAGATAAAAAAGTTTTGAACAATTGTTTTGTCTTCCCATGGCTATGTTATGTTTAAAAATCTTTTTGAACTTGTATGGGATTAAGAATTTTTTTGTCGCTACAATAAACTACAAACAATTTTGAGTGTATTCAAAATTTTTAACTGCAGTTTTATTCTTTCTTCTGGCTTAGAACAACATTTATTAGGTTAGCTGTGTAATTATTGGTACTACAAAAAATAAACTTTACTACAATCATTTGTAGCGTTTGTAGTTATAAATGAGATAAAAAAGTTTTTGAACAATTGTTTTTGTCTTCCCATGGCTATGTTATGTTTAAAAATTTTTTGACTTGTATGGGATTAAGAATTTTTTTCGTCGCTACAATAAACTACAAACAATTTTGAGTGTATTCCAAAATTTTTAACGCAGTTTTATTTTTTTTCTGGCTTAGAACAACATTTATTAGGTTAGCTGCGTAATTATTGGTACTACAAAAAAATAAACTTTACTACAATCATTTGTAGCGTTTGTAGTTATAAATGAGATAAAAAAGTTTTGAACAGTTGTTTTTGTCTTCCCATGGCTATGTTATGTTTAAAAATTTTTTGACTTGTATGGGATTAAGAATTTTTTTCGTCGCTACAATAAACTACAAACAATTTTAAGTGTATTCCAAAATTTTTAACGCAGTTTTATTATTTTTCTGGCTTAGAACAACATTTATTAGGTTAGCTGCGTAATTGTTGGTACTACAAAAAATAAACTTTACTACAATCATTTGTAGCGTTTGTAGTTATAAATGAGATAAAAAAAAGTTTTGAACAATTGTTTTGTCTTTCCATGGCTATGTTATGTTTAAAAAATTTTTGACTTGTATGGGATTAGAATTTTTTTTTCGTCGCTACAATAAACTACAAACAATTTTGAGTGTATTCCAAAATTTTTAACGCAGTTTTATTTTTTTCTGGCTTAGAACAACATTTATTAGGTTAGCTGCGTAATTATTGGTACTACAAAAAATAAACTTTACTACAATCATTTGTAGCGTTTGTAGTTATAAATGAGATAAAATAAGTTTTGAACAATTGTTTTGTCTTCCCATGGCTATGTTATGTTTAAAAATTTTTTGACTTGTATGGGATTAAGAATTTTTTTCGTCGCTACAATAAACTACAAACAATTTTAAGTGTATTCCAAAATTTTTAACGCAGTTTTATTTTTTTTTCTGGCTTAGAACAACATTTATTAGGGTTAGCTGCGTAATTATTGGTACTAGCAAAAAAATAAACTTTACTACAATCATTTGTAGCGTTTGTAGTTATAAATGAGATAAAAAAAGTTTTGAACAATTGTTTTGTCTTCCCATGGCAAGGTAACGGATAAAAATTTTTGACTTGTATGGGATTAAGAATTTTTTTCGTCGCTACAATAAACTACAAACAATTTTGAGTGTATTCCAAAATTTTTAACGCAGTTTTATTTTTTTCTGGCTTAGAACAACATTTATTAGGTTAGCTGCGTAATTATTGGTACTACAAACAAATAAACTTTACTACAATCATTTGTAGCGTTTGTAGTTATAAATGAGCTAAAAAAATTAGGTTTTTTCTAAAGCGGGTTCTAGCGTGATGGAGCTTAGTTTCGCCTGCCTTACAGGACGTATCAAAGTGGCTGTACCGGGTCCGGGTCCATGGTAAATAATACAAAAAGCAAGAGTCTTATAAATAAATAATAGCTTAAAAAAACTAAAAAAACACGCTTTTATATGCAACCGAACTAAAAATTAGAAAATAATTTTTCATTACAAAGAGTTTGTCACTTCAGAGTAAAAACCGTGTGGTGCATTTTACTATTTTTTCATAACTTTTCCCTCATAGATATTTGCAAATAGAATAATTATAACATTTAATATATTAAGCACCCCACGCTTTTATTCTGAAGTTACAAACTCTTTGTAATGAAAAATTATTTTCTAATTTTTAGTTCGGTTGCATATAAAAGCGTGTTTTTTAGTTTTTTAAACTATTATTTATTTTTCATTTTTTAGTTCGATATATCAATTAGTTTTTAAAAATAAATGCTCCAGTTTATGTACTAAAAAATTTCTTCGCCATTTTGTCAAGAGACACAGAGGATCTGTAAAGGAATTTATTTATCCTGGCGGTCCTAATCAGGATAACGGGATACTGTTTTTAAATTATTGTATTGTCATCGGTCCTTGATAGGTGTGCAAAGTTTCAAAGAAATTGAATCGCTGGAAGTTGGTAAAAATTAGGCTCAAAGATTCCGTTACATAGATAGATAGATAGATAGATAGATAGTTACAACCCAAGCTAATAAAAGCGTGTTAAAAAAAATGTCACTGTTCGACAGTAGGATATAAACTAACTCACCGTTAACAATAAAGTTTTGTATAGTTTAAACATACATTTTTCTTTGTATTCAGAGTAATAATAGTTAATTTTAAGTCAAATTTATTTTGTGATCAATTTACAGTGAGATCTTAGGCATCAGTTGAACCTAAGAGCAATAAAATGATTATTACTTATATTTACATAAGTATAATTAGGAAATATATTTTTAAATAGTGGTACTTTTATATTAATTAAAGTTTGTCTAAAAGTGATATTTAATAATTTCGAGTTGCCGTTAATTTTTTGATAATAAAATTTTGATTGTTTTTATCATAGATTTCTTTGTGTGTATGTATAGGTCCAAGGTAAACAGTACCAACCAAACCAGTCATTCAATTGGCATTAATTTAGGTCTAAATAAATATTTTAAAAATTAATCATCGACTACTTGGTATTATCAACCAACTAAAAAATCCAAAATAAAACTCGTCCGGTGGACTCGTGGCATCAGCCTGACCCATGCCAGTTCCTAAAAGCTAAAAATAATTTGAAGGTTAACCATAACATTAAAAATTTTAATTGCCCATAACAGTTTTTGTGTCTCCAAGATAGGAATCCTATTCTAAGCATGGGTATGTCACTACTAGTGATGTAACGAATGTTAAAATTTTCAAATTTACGCATGGGAATGCGAATATTCATCTCCAATATTCGCGAATGCGAATGTTGACTTTCAGATATATCGCTCGTAAAATATCATAAACATTTTAAGTATAATTGTTTTTAGTATTTTTACTTTAAATAAATAAACAGGGTCTTCGATTTAAAAACCCAACTTTGTGTTGTAACTTCAAAATAAAAGTCAATAGAAAAAATGTAGGTAGGCTACTAAATTCTACGTAAAAATCCTTAAAACTTTCCTTTTTACATTTTTTTTTCTGTCTCTAATATCAAGCGAGTTACAAGTGCCTGGCCAAATTGACAAAATTTTAAAAACACCCTGTATCTTCAAAACGAATCAAGTTGGTCATGATGCGTTTTTACCATTGAATTTGTTTCAAAAATTAAAATCGAGATTGCGCAATTAGCTGGCGGATTCTGTAAAAAAGTTCTTTTATGGGGAGCATTATTTATTAAAAATAATTAAAATCTCTTAATCCTCAGTTTGTTTGCAGATTCGCTTTTACTAAATCATTTCCCGTAGTTTATCTACATAAAAATCGAATTAGCTTAATTATAGCTAAATCAGATTTTTTTGCAACAAGGTTGAATACAGTATTTTAGAAAAAGTCCCCTAAGTCCAGTCCTGTCTAAATTTTTTTCACTAAAATTGGTAAACTTAGAGAAAACATATTCACCCAGCAGCCCTTTAAAAATAAAAAAGGTAGGCGCAACAGATAAAAAGTAATTATTAGTTAAAATGTGTGCAAGTTTAATTTGGCCCACCCTGTACACTGTTCAGCATTTAATTAAATTGGCGTATCTTAATCTGTATATATTTTTGTTTTTTATGATCAGCCCTGTATACGGAGCTCATATTTGGTGGAGGTACTTAACCGGGTATAAGGTATCCTTCGGTAGATTAATCTGCCGCGCTTTAGTAAATCCCAAAATCCCCTCTTGGGCTCCCCTACCATGATAGTTTCTTGAAAACGAAACAGCATATACTCATTTACAGTAGTAAGTAAAAAAATATATTTTAAATCTAATTGTTTTTAAATAATTCTGTCAATGTCAAAGCGACAAGTTATATAATAACAATTATCTTCCATTGTATAGTAAGAACATTTTAAAAGCGCAAATTCGGTACTCTTTGAAAATTATACAAAAAACATAATAAAGGCCGCCTGCAATCGGACTATTTTATACAAAGGCGCCGCTATCCTTTACAGCGACGCGCCGATACACAATGGGATAGAAATCCATTATTTTGGCCAAAAGGAACTTTGAAATTTTAATGGCTCATGCTGTGTATTTCAAAGTAGATACTCCAAACCACAAGAATAAATATATTAACCAGAAAGATATCTCTTTTACCTTGAGCGACGCAGGCTGTGACCTTCGAGGGCTACTAAACCGAAATTCTAAACCGAAATTGCCAGTGCAGTAGTGAAAGGCGAAGCAACGACTCGGTAACGGTCAATGTATTTTATATAGTTTATTGCGATACGTTTTATTTTCTGGACTATAATATTCTGTTTAGTGATTTTTCTGTGAATTGTGTAATTAATTACCTATCATGGAAGAAGAAAGAAAAAAGTAGGCCTTGTTTGCAGTTTTAAAAATTGTAAAAACAAATCCTACGATGATGGTGCGAAAAAAATTTTACAGATTTCCTCAAGACGTTAAAGACGTAAAAGATGTTAAAAATAGAAAAATTGTCATATGGAAAAATAAATAGACACTTGTGTAAATTATACAATACATATTTTAAAAAACTGAAGCGTATCCAGAGTAAATATTATGATAGAAATGTCAATTGCCCAACGATTTTATTATTTGTCTGATCAATACCCCAGATTGATGAGAAGATTGGTGCGATCTGGTAGCTAGGACTTACCGAATTATTTTTTAGCTTTTAGTACAATAAAACCGTTTAACATAAAAATTTTTTTTCATAATTTATTTTCAAGTTTTTAGTTTTGTTGTTAGTTGATACTTCTCATTCTATTGAGTTCGCCTTACTATAACTAACCAGAACTAACCAACGATTCAATATTGAAGTAGTTGTGGAAAATATGTAATTCGCCATTTTGCAGCAGCGTCCATCTTGAATTTTATTTTTTTATAGTGAGCTCTATTCTACCAACCAAGCCCTTTCATTTGATACCCATATTGAGGTAGTTGTGAGAAAAAATATGTAATCCGCCATTTTGTGGCGGCGGCCATTTTGATTTTTTTATAGTGAGCTCTATACTACCAACCAAACCCTTTCATTTGATACCCATATTGAGGTAGTTGTGAGAAAAATATGTAATCCGCCGTTTTGTGGCGGCGGCCATTTGGATTTTAATTTTTTTATAGTGGGCTCTATTCTACCAATCAAGCCCTTCTATTTGATACCCATCGTGAAAAAAAATATATAATCCGCCATTTTGTGGCGGCGGTCATCTTGGATTTTATTTTTTCATAGTGGATTCTATTCTACCAATAAAGCCCTTTTAATTTGATACCCATATTGAGGTTGTAGTAAAGTAATATGTAATCCGCCATTTTGTATCGGCGGCCTTGTTGGATTTACAATCATAAAGAATATGTTATATTGTATTGTCATCAAGACTAAGGAAGTGTACCAAATTTCAGATCGATCGGTCGTCAGGAAGGGGGTCAAATTTCAATTACTAGATTTGACCCAAAAATAATTCCAAATAAATAACAAACAGGTCAAGTAAAACCGTTTAAAAATAGTTTTTTACATCCTTGTGAACAATTTCCAATTAGGTATTTAATTAAATGGTTTGTTACAGTTAGACTATTCCATACCCTCAAATGGATAAATAGAAACTTCAAAAATATGAAAAATAAAAAATTGTCATATGCGAAAATAAATAGACACATTTCATAATAATTATTTATATACATATCTCAATACGACATATTATTAAGCATCTGTTTTATTTGATTGCATAGATGTTATAAAATGCATTATAATAATATTAAAATATATTTTTAGGAGATAGGCGCCTAAACATGTTAATTTCTTAGGTAAGCTCATGAAACGCCTGCAAAATATGCAGTTCGAGGTCATGAGACGCGCTAGGATACATCAAAGAAGCCGCCTTCGAGATATCCTTCTGGTTAATATAGTTATTCTTGTGCTCCAAACTACATGTACGTAAAATTATAAAAGGATATGACGACTTCTATTGGGGTAATAAGAAACTTGCAAATGTATTTTAAGTAAATACACAACATTTAATCTACTTAGTTTATTATTAGCCTTGTTTACTAAAAAAGTAAAAGAGTTTAAATATTAAGAGCTATTGTTGTGTTTCCGATGCAGTCTCGCGAAGTCTTGCTACTGTTCTTAAAGATTTTTATCTTTTTCTTTATCAGTTTTTGTACTTACAATTGCCTTTCTACTTTTTGCTACTTCTGAGTGTTAGGACAGATACAAGATTTTTTTATAATTACAAGGTTTTCCATTTTAAAATTTAATATGTTTTGTCCTACACTGTATATCCTAAAAGATAAAAGCATTCTGATGAAGGATATTGATTCTACAGAATCTACCCAACAAAACAGTGTTTTTTATTTATTTTATACGTTAAAAAATAAAAAAGTTGGGAAGATGTATCTCTATTACGCCTTTAAGAATATTTTAAAATTATTTTTCAGATTTGGATGGTCATATTTCCGAAACTAATTGAGATAGACACATCAAATGTAGTATTTTTTGGTGGTGATATAATATTCAGGGTTTTCCATTTAAAAAAACATACCTATTGTCGTACCCTGTATATCATATGAGATAATAATCATCGGATTACTGATTAGAATACTACCGAATTAACCAAACAAGCTGACATTTTAGTTTATTTTGTAGAATAAAAATAATAATGTTAAGGGGGTGTAAATTTATAATAACATATAATAAGTTTTAGGTTTCTAAAAAGCATTTGTAATAATTTATAATATTTTTCCAGTAAAAAGCACCCCATTTTAAGTTATATTGGTAAGTTTCAGAATTTTGACCAAAAAATTAAGTTCTATCCCATAGTGCAATGACCAGCTGCATCAACCGGCATATCATAAAAGAAATATAGCAAAGGCGGCCGCGAAGTCAAGCATGCCGATTTATTTGCTTTAAACTTTTTGTGATTTTTTTTCTTATCAAAGAGCACCGAATTTACATTATTAAACTGTTCCTTCTA
>JACEGR010010014.1:0-21766 GCA_014170235.1 Listronotus bonariensis
TTGAAGTTTGAGTTTGAGTTATTATCGGAGACTGGTTGATTGAAAAATATTAGTTGATATTTGCGTGGGTTTGCTTTAAGTCGCCAAGTCTGGAACCATTTTGATGTGTTATTTACCAGCTGTTGCAGTGATTCTTGTGTTGCCTGTATTGAGGAGTTATGAGATATAAGAGCCGTATCATCAGCAAACTGGAGGATATAGCTGCTGTTGGGAACATGTCTATTTGGACCAGCATTAATGTCATAACAAAATAAGTTATATAATAGTGGGGAGAGTGGTGAGCCTTGAGAAACTCCTTGCTCTGGATAAAATGGTTGGGAATAGCTGTTGTTTATTCTGATTCTTATTGTTCTATTTAAAGGAAACTCTTTGATCAGGAATATTAAATGCTTGGGACAATTCATTAAGTAAAGTTTGTACAAAATTCCTTTATGTCATACACTGTCAAAAGCCTTGTTAATATCCAATAACACTGCAGCACTGTGTTGTCCTTTTAGCTTTGCTGTCTGTACATTCGAGATAAATATAGTTAGCGGATGTAATGTCGCTGCTTTTTCTGTAAAACTGAACTGAAATGGTGGTAACTACTTGGGGTGGATTTTATCCTATCTGACAGGTCGCAAACAGTGTGTTAAATTGTGTGGGGAGGTCTCAAGAGAAATAAATGTTTATTCAGGTGTTCCCCAAGGTTCTCACTTAGGACCCATTTTATTTTTAATTTTTATTAACAGTGTTGTATCTTATTTAAAAAAATGCAGATGTTTGATGTATGCGGACGACTTAAAGTTCTTCTCTACTGTTAACTCTACCGATGTATAAATATTTAAAATGAATTATTATGTTTGGTAGAATGGTGTAAAAATAATTTTTTAGAAATTAATATTGAAAAGTGTAATGCGTTTCTATAGACCCCAAGAGCCTGTAATTTATTCTTACTAGATTGAAAATGTGTACTTGGAATCAACCACTATTGATTTGGGGGTTCTCTTTGATAAAGATTTGACATTTAACCAGCATATTGAGAATATTGTTTTAAAGGGGTACAGGCTTTTGGGATTTTCAAAAAGAACATAATAAATAATAAAGACTGGTTATAGGTTTAGCTATGGTAATTATTATGCCTTGCTTCCAGTATATAGGAAAATATCATTGTTTAAGACAGAATTCATATATTTTGATTATGTAACGGTGTATATCTATAGGTAGTTTTCTTAAAATATTAGAAACATAGTCGATTCCAGGTGCTGTGTTTTTTCCCATATTTAATACAGTAAGATATTTTTCCTCTGTTAATATTGAACTTCAGACTCGGTAGGTGTTGTTTTAAAAATTCCTCATATCATCTATTGACTAGGTTATAGACTTCTCTATCAAACGTCGGATCATTATCCTCTTTGAATGCTTTTTTAAAGTGGCTCGCAAATAGTTCCGCCTTTTCTCCCTCATCCTCTATGGTTTGGTCATTATCGTCAATCAAATCGGAATTTGGTGTTTAGTTTTGTATTTGGACAGTTTTTGTATTTGTTGCCAATAAGTTTTTCCTTGTTGTCTAGTCTATTCATATCGTTACAAGTCTGTAGCCATCTATGTTCCCTATACTGCTTTATTAATTATTGTATATTTTTGTTATATGTCTTTATACTCCTTTTAAGGGATGGGTTGTGGTTGTTTTGATATTCCCTAAGCATTTTTCTTTTGTGTTTTATTAACTTTACAATAAATGGCGGACGTTGGTGAAGAAAGTATCTATTTTTACATTTTGGTGAAAACTCTTCTATGGCCTGAGACAGGGTGTTGTTAAAGTCTTCAATTGTTTTAACATTGATATGTTGGTTCTTGTTGATAAATAGTTTAATATGTTCAGTCACTTTAGGTATATCACATTTTTCGTAAGCAATTTTTGTGTTGTCTGATGCGCAGTTTATTTTTGTTTGCATGTCAATATCAATTTGTAGGGCTAGATGATCAGCTTCTAGATCGGCAGTTAGCTGAATTTTAGTTACATTTTTCTCTAAATTTGTTGTGTAAAATATAAGGTCTGGAGTGCTGTCTGAATTATTGGACATTAGAAAAGTAGGAGACGTGGAAGCTTTTTTAAACATAGAATCTCCTATAACTATACAAAATTTGTAAAGCGCAGCTTTAGTAAAAATAGTTTCTTCGATTATATGTAGCCGATCATCAAGAAATGGTATAGAAAAATGTTTTGCTTCACCTAACTGATTATTGACTCTTGGAGGGTTTTCCTTTCTCATCTTAAAATTTGGGTTAACTTAAATTAGACTGCCACCTCTTGTGTTTACAAGTTCGATTCCATTTCGTTGTAATATTGTCCAATTTTTATAAGCGGTGTTACTGCGCTGGTTAGTTTTTGATTCAACAAAAAGTGCACAATTGATGTTGCTCTGTTCGATGTAATAGTTGATAAGATGTTTCTTTGGGCAGTAACTGTTTATATTTGCATATATTATTTTAAGAAATATCTATCAACGCTTGTACTACTTCTCCTTGTCTAGTTTCCGTGGGCGAATTTGAGTTTGGATCATTTAAATCGAACATAAATATAAATGCTTGGAAATCCTGAAAACACAATACATGTGTCTACACTGTATTTCTCTATAAACCTTTTTCTTAATCTGAGTATAAGTTATTCTCTGTTTGTATTTTTTGGTTTGTTTATTTGATAAATGTATGTATTGATGATAGTATCATGTATAGTGATTGCTGTATGTATTCTTGAGTTTCAGCGAGTTTCTTCAGAAAGCTCATAAGACTTTTTGTTTAAAGACTATTTGTATATTGGGTATACCTGCAATGGGGCTAGTTGGTCTTTTGGGACATTTAAACTGCCATGCCTGGTGATCTTCTGCTCCACATGCATTGCATTTTATTGGCAGATTTGTTTGACATTTAGCAGTTGTATGGTTTTTTTCCAAATTTGTTACATGATATTGGTGCATTGCAATCTTCAGTTTTGTATGTAAAAAGTAGGCATTTTGAGCAGGGGATTAGTGCTGGTTTTGGAGGAGCACTGGGATATGCGCTATAGTGTCTATTTTTGTAAAAACTCCATGGTTAATGAGTTTCTCATATGCTTGGATATCACCTGTAATTATTCTCACCAATGATGTTGCTTTGCCAGTTGCTCTTGCTATAATTCTTTTACAGAAGCGATGTCCTATGTTGTTTTCATTAAGAAAGTCTAAACTTTGTTCGTCTGTAATAAAATCCTGCATATTATAAATTACTGCGGAGAAACATTGGGTTTTCTTATATTGGCAGTTGTTTCCATAAATTCTGTAATTAGGCTTAAGCTTTTTAATTTTTGAAAGGTTTCTTTTAATTTATCTTTATTAGTGTTGTATTTTAATAGAAATCCTTTTTGTGTTTTTAGAATGACATCTTTGTTTCTAGGATATTCTTTTTCCCAAATATCAGCCAGTCCAATCCGGTTTATATTTTCGTTGATATTTATGTAGTAAAGGAATTTATAGAGTTCATTGTTGTATCCTCTTATCTTGATATTGAAATTTCTACCTGCATTCATGTTTTTTTTGTATTTGGATAGTTGTTGCTGATTAAATTTGTTTGGCTTGTAGATTGTTTACTTTAGTTTGTTTTGGTTTTTGGGGGTTTGTATTGGTGAAATGGCTCCAATTATCTCTTTAATCTGGTCTCGTGTAATTTAAGGGTTTGATCTTTGTCGTTTTTTGTATTCGGCGATCATCCAATTTAAGTTATCATCTTCGTTATCTTCCCTGTCACTTATTTCGATTGCAAAAAGAAACAAATAGGATAGTCTGCAAAAACAAAATTTTAAAGCAACTAAAAAACCTTAATTTTTGCTCGCTCTGAACTTTACGACCGTCTCTCACGATAGTCAGTTGAGAACTATAAAAGGTTTAAAATACATAGAAAAACGTGGTTTTAATACGAAAAAATCAAATATTGTGGGCCACTTTAGCTTAAATCAAGAATTGTATGCAAAAAGAAGGGGGAATATAGTGAAAATTAAGTTAGTGGGAATTTCAATTTTGATAATGGATATCTTAAAAACGAAATGTTTTTAACAAAAAAGTCTTTTAAATTCGTGATCAAGCACCTCAAAAAATCCCTGAATACCAAATTTCATCAAAATCGGAGTTGCCGCAACTTTCGAAAAAATTATATTGTTTCATTGGGGAGATATTGACCTTCAAACTTGGAATTAAAATAGTTATTTATTATACAAGAGAAGAAAAGTTTTAGAATTTTGCTAGCAAAGCAAAGGGAGACAATAAACCGAGACCTAAAATCTAAAATTTTTCCTGTGTGTAGGTAATACACAAATTTTTCTGTAACGAAAAAATCGACGAATTATTGTTGAAAACACATAGTAATACAATATATTAAGAAAAGGTAGAAAATTAATGATGTGAAATTTGAAGTTTTAGACTAGTCATCTGTTGTATGTAAAACGACAATTAGACCTGAGTTGCTATGGGGACCTTAAAAGTAATAATTATTTATTAACTGCCAATGAAATTATGTCATTTGTCAGATTAAAATTAAAAATTTTGATCTTAATATGGTTGTTTCATAGTTATATTGAATATTATAAATTTAAAAAATGTCTGATTGTACTTTTGATTTAAAGGAAATGTAAGTTTTATATAATATATTATTTTAAAATGTAATATCTACGTTTACTTACGTGTATGTATATCTGGGAAAAAAGTGATTTTAAGAAAAGTCCCATTTTAGTACCTGTCAACAAAAATAAAATGTCAAATTTTTTTCCCGTCACGGAAAAAAAATATACAATTTATATTTTTTAAATGGTTACCACAGTATTAATGATGCAAATTAATAAATTCAAATTAATGCTTCTTTCCATAGGTAAACAACTAGTCAGTAAGTAAGGATTATACCGAGTAAGACCATTTTTTGTGTATTTTATATAGGGTGATAATATGGCTTACTGCGAATTTTTGAATTGAATGTGTTTGATTTTATAATTAGTTAATTTTATTCCATAGTTTTATACTTATATGTGACTAAAAAATAATGACCTTGGCTGAAGAGTAATAATTAGAAAACGGGGTTGTCGAAAACATTATAATAATCATATTTATACAGTCAAAGGACCATATGACGGCCGTGGATATTAGCCGAGGTAATGGCCGAGGGTAATGAGCAATATTACCTGTTTAAAATCACATTAATGTATACATTCATTTTATCAGAGTCATGGAAAAAATTGTTAAAATAGGGTTCAACATGCACATAAACAACAGTTTTTATTTTTTTAGTAGCATAGTTTATAAAAAATGAACAAGGAACCTATAGATTGACGGTAATGCATTTTTTCTGAAGAATGAACAGTATGAACACTTTGTAATAGATGTAGTCAAGGCCTAAAAAGTGATTTATTTAAATTAAGCACTGAAAAATTCAACTATTGGGACATTAATCTTACTTTTGTACTAAAAAGTATAAATGGAGATTGTACACTTTGAAACTGGGCCATTTTTTAAAATTAAGTTATGAATTAAATCAGATTTTTATTACTTATGAACTAGTTGGTAGGGATGCGCGATGTTCATCGATGGTGATAAAATTTGAATGATAGGCTAATCGATTTTCGATGTTTTGCCATCGATGGTCGGGTATCGCAAACATAGATGTTCACATCGATGTTTTGTTCTAACATCGGCATATTTGCAAACAATTTATCTATACTAATATTATTATTATTAAGTTCTTTATTTGGCAACTCATACTAATTATAAATGTTACAATATAGTTTTAATAATGTTAAAGAAAATATATGTATCAATAAAAATTGGTAAAAATACAATTTCAAATAAAAAAATTATCTATACTAATATATAAAGAGATAAAGTCTGTAACTTTGTTTGTAACTTGTTGTTATAAGCTATATTTTACTATGATTAAACAAAAAGTTCAGATATTAACGCCCAACGAAGTGGGCACGGGTCGGCTATCTTGGATAAACATAATTTTGTAAGGTTAAGTTTATAAGTTTCGATTAGTCCAGTGGTAGAATGCTCCGCCTTTTAATTCTCTGCGGAGGCAGATTTCTTTTTTTTTATAAAAATAGATAAGAATAAAAAAGCAACGAATTTAGTTATTTTTAGTAGATTTTTTCTTTGATATTCATTTATACTAATCACCACATACTATAAAGTAAAGTCGCTTTTCGCGTCTGTCTGTAATATGTATGTATACTTAGATCTTTAAAACTACTCAACGGATTTTGATGCAGGATAGAGTGATTCAAGAGAAAGTTTTTATGTATAATTAGTTCTGGTTCTGGTCAGTTAATAAGTTATAATTTGCTAATAAGTTATAGTTTGAATGCTTTAGTAAATATTTCTTATTTGCCTCACTGTAATACTTATTTAAAATTGGGAATATGCATGGAATTTTTACCAATTCAGAAATTTCTACAAAGCCAATACATAAAGTTTATAAACCCTAAGAAAAAAAAGAAAAGTGATGCGAATATTCAGTAGCATCACATTTCTATAAGTAAATACTTGTAAGCAAATGCTCGGCCTTATTTATACTTTTGGAGTAAATCGTTCTATATCTTATACTTATAAGCAAAAGCATTTGCTTCTTTTTATTCATATGGCCCATTAACTGTTATCTAAAAGACCGTACTCAGGTCGTGCGAGTAAATGGAGTGCGGTGGGCGGAGAGAGTGGTTGACATTGGTGTGCCCTAGGGGTCGGTCCTAGAACCACTCTTATTTCTGATTTTTATAAACGATATCCCGGTAGGCGAGCCTGTCGCAAGATATACCCTCTTGGCCGATGACACTATCATATCTTTTGCTTGTAAATCACTGCAAGATGTTTTTACCGTGATGGGTGGTGCATAGTTACTAGCTGAGGATTGGTTTAATGCCAATCAGCTTTTATTAAATAGGGAAAAAACCAACAGATTATGTTTTTTCAATAAGGGATCTTGGGGATGTGAATGCCCATGTCAAGAGTGTAAAGTTTCTGGGAGTCCATCTTGATCCTAAGTTGATATGGGATATTCACATTGACAATGTCTCTCCAGATTTAGTAGCATTGCCTTTTTTCTCCGTGGTCTCAGGGGATGCGTCAGCAATGAAACATTAAAGTCTGTACCCATGAACTTTTTCATTCCGTTATGTCGTATGGTATCTTAGTGTGGGGAAGTTCAGCGAATGCCGACAGGGTTTTTGGACTGCAGCGAAAGGTAGTAAGAATACTTGCCGGTTTGGCGATGATTGCAAACAGGCTTTGAATAACCTCAGTGTCCTCACCTTTCCTTCGGTTCACATCTTGGCCTGTGTCATGTATATTAAAAAAACAAACACCTGTACCTTCAGTACAGAGATTTGCATGGCTGTGACACAAGACACCGGGATGACCTTGTGGCTCCATACTGCAGGCTCCGAAGATGTCAAAATAGACCAGAATTTATGGAAGTCAAACTGTTTAACAGACTGCCTTTGAGTGTGAGAGAGTTGCCAGTGAAAAGTATAAAAGCAAGAGTAAAAGGATTTTTGCGTAAGAATGCATCTTATAGTATGCATGAATTAATAAATTATGACTTTTAAAATTTTAAATTTTAGCAGTAATTTTAATATGTAAAGCAGTAGTATATTTAAACATGTTTGAAGACTAAATTTATTTTATTTTTATTTTGACATGTGCACATACATTTGTATTTTGGCATAATAAAGTATTTGAATTTCGTTCGATGTTCGATGTATCGTTGCCATCGATAATCAGCTTTCAATGTCACGATCGATGTTTAACATAAATGTTTGGCTTTGATGTCGCATCCCTACTAGTTGGTATGTATGTGTTTTTTAGAATGTTATTTTTTGAAAAACGGAACAAGATATCTATTAAAATAAGGTATACCTTTTCAGGTCACAATTTATTTCTAACATCAAAAATCTAAAAAAAATCTAGGGGTTTTTCAGCGATTTTATAAAGGCTGCAAAGTGAGAAGCAAAAATAAACCAAGGATTCGTGCTCAGGCAGCAAAAATACAAGAGAAAAACTATTCTAATATGTAAATTAGCATATTATTAAAATTGAAAAGAATTCTTACCTAATATTAAAATTCTGAACATGAAATCCTGTTTAGGAGCAAAAATGTATTATAAGAAATAGATCACATTTCTGGGTCTAATACTTCAAATTCAATTTATTAGCTTTTTGATCATATAAATGACATAAGCTTCGTCCTTAATCTAACTAAAAATTAATATAATATAATTGTATAGACAACCGTGTTTCAATAAAGAAAATACCAAGAATAAAAAGAAAACCAAACAATGTGACAAACTAGAACATCAGTACAGTATATATATTTTTTTAAATTAAAATAAAGTAAAAAAAAGTATAAAAACACAGTTATTCTCTTCCATCCAGGATTTTTTTAGGGTATAAAAGACTCTTTCTGACAAAAAATTCTTCAACCGCCTTCTAAACATTCCAATTGTATTTGAATCTCTTATTTCTTTGGGTATCTTGTTGTAGATTCTTGTGCGTGCATAGTACGGTAATTTTTCATACATTGCTGAAGAATGACTTGGAAATACCAATCCATTTTGATTTCTGGTAAAGTAGTCGTAATTTTTACCATTCTTTCTGAATTGATCCATATTTTTATATACACATATGGAGCATTTAAAAATGTATATAGATGGGACAGTAAGAATTTTGTTCTGTTTAAAAACTTCTCTACAAGTTTCCAGTGGCTTCAGACAAAAATTTGGCTTATGATTCGCTTTTTTGCAACAAGTATTCTATTCACATTAACGCTTTGTCCCCATAAAATTATATTATAACTTAAATGAGTGTAAGCCAGACTGATGATTAACGTTGACATTGGTACTGCCTGCTCAAGTTTAAGTATAGCGAAGTATGCTTGGCTCAGTTTGGACCTGATATAATCAAGTTGTGGTTCCGATGTCCCTACCCTCCAAGTATGTTCCGAGAAATTTTACATCTTTTTCAGTCTGATTGATCTGCATCTTAGGCTCTGTTTTATAAAAATGCACAGTTACTGTTTTATTGTTATGTAAAATAAGACCATTTAAAAAGCACCACCGATCCATGCAGTTGTAGACATCGTAAACTCGTTGATAAAGTTTGCGTTAATTTTTTGCTGATGACAACTGATGTGTCATCAGCATATTTGATTGTGATTCCTGGCAACGACAAATCGTTAAGAAACGAGATAAATAAGTAGAGCCAGGACTGATTCTTGAGGTGTGCCGATATTTATTCCATGCTTTGGAGATGTAATGCCTTTAATTCGCACCATTAGCTGCCTATCGGAGAGGAAAGACATGATTAGTGTAAGTGCAGTTCCTCGTATTCCAATACTGTTCAGTTTTTCCTGGGCAAAACCAAGATTAAGAGCATTAAAGGCTCGTGACAAATCGAAAAATAGGCTGACTACTAAGCGATTTTTGTCTAATTCTTTATGTATAAGTTCCATGATCTGAAAACCTGCTGTTTCGGTAGATTTGTGTCCTAGAAAACTATGCTGATTGTTTCCTATTATGTTATAGTTAACCAAAAATCCCATAAGCTGGTTATACAAGAATCGTTCAAAGATTTTGGAAAATATGCTCGTAACTGCCACTGGTTGATAGCTTCAACGCAGATGGAAAGAAACCACTACTTATTGCGTTATTGATAAGGAACTCAATGGGATTCCAACTTTTGATGGAATACCGTTAAAACCTGATGATTTCTTATTTTTTAAACCTTAAATTATTGTAACCACTTGCTCTGTGTTGATTGGGCTAAGAAAAATAGAGTTTGGAAACATTTTCGAAGTTGTTGGTTTTGTAGAGATATTTTGTTGGAAGTGACATTGAATCTTACTTTGTGCACTGGTAGCAAAATACTGCTTGAATAGGTCAACAATTTTTCGCGCATCAGTGACCATCTCTTGGTTAATTAATAAGTGTATATCCCTGAAATCTTTTTTCTGTTTAGTTCCTGGTTAATAACTAAAACTTTTTTATTATTTTATTGTGTAAATCATTGGATTTGAGATATAAAGAAACATTTTTTTATTTTACAATTTTACTAATTCCCAATAATTGCTTTGTTTTAAAAAATATGATAAATGTCTAAAATTTTTCAAAATGCTCAAATAACTAAAATCATCATTACTAAAATATTGCTTATAAATTAAAATAATAAATATAAGTATAATCATTAATCAAGTACTCTTTGCCTTTCGCGTAAGACAATAGAAGTTGCTCAGAACATGGCGAACTGGTGTTATGTTAATAATCTGTTAATAAATATTGATTAGACTGTTTTTGGTAGATTTAAGTGTAATAATAATATTATTAATCTTTATTTCTAATTATATCCAAACATACATTCCCTGTACAATGTACAAAAAATATAAAAAACAAAAAAAGAAATGGCGTCATAAAAAAAGAATGTTTTGCTAAACTATCTGTCATCTCTCTATCTAACTAATTACTAATATCTAATATATTCTTGCATTGAGTATGGTTTCAAGTCAATTAGCAATTTTTTACACTGTTTTTAAAAACGTTTTGACTAGTTATGCACTGTATACTAGCTGGTGAATTGTTAAAAAATTTAAGACACATGTAGCTTGGGTTTTTCTCTGTTTCGAACATACTTCTATTATATAAAAAAAATTAACAGTGGACACTAATAACTGTCATAATTCCACGTTTTAAAAACTCCTCTACAACTTTCATTAAAACTCATTTTTTGAAGTATTCTTAATGCATGTTTTTGCACAACAAATATTTTTTCTATTAATCTATTACTACCCCAAAAATGATTTCGGACGTTAATACCGATTCGAAATTTGCATAATATATTATCTTTAAACTTTTTTCATTTAAATATTTTGCCACTACCCTAATTTCATTAGAGACCAAGTGAATACCCAAAAATTTGGTGTGTTCCATTAAATCTAATTTTGATTCTCCAAACGATATTTGTTGTGGTTTAGGTAAATTGGCTTGTTTAGTTCTAAAAAAGAGGACGCTTGTTTTCCTTAAACCAGTCGTTGGTTTTGTTAAAAAGTTTTTCCAAATGTTAGTACTTTACCAAGAGTTTTACCTCCCGTAATAAGATTTGTGTCATCGGCATAGCAAGTTATATGTTCAATCGGAGCGGTTGTTATGGAATTAAGGTCGTTTAACAAAATTACAAAAAGCATTGGACCTAAAATGCTTCCCTGAGCAATACCTATTTTATTCTCCATTAGACTAGAATAGTAAGTTTTTTCATTCTTTGTTATCTTATGCTTTGGAAGCCTGCCTGTTAAATATAATTTAATTAAAATAAGAACAGTTCCTCTTACACTATAGAGTTCTAACTTCTCTAATAAAATATCTGGCTCAATACAGTCATATGCCCTGGACAGATCCAAACATTCTTAATTTTCTTGAAGTTTACATAATTTAGCCGAAGACACTGGTTTTAAGAACAAAGTTCAATTTTTTTTAATTCTGGAAGTTTTTGGCAAAATTTTTAAATTCTTTAATAACTCTGGAACAACAGATATTTACATTTACACGGGATAATGTTAATAAAATATCCAATCTATTTTTACATTCGTTAATTCTTGGATCATCAGATTTTCTTTTAAATTTATTTTTTATAGGTTTAGAGGAAAGAAGTGATTAAAAATATTAGAAAAATTATTCATAAATGTATCTCACTGTTTATTTACATCATGATTATTTACTTCGTATGTTTAAGACCAATCCTGGCCCTTTGAATTATTTAAAAATAAAAGTTTACTTTGTTCAGAAGAAATCATTTTGTACTGTACAATTTTAGGTATTGGTTGTTATAGGCCTTGGGCATGATACTAAGCGTAAGCGGCCAGAGTAGAGCGGAAAATGTGAGAGTGCTGTCTTCGATCTTTATGGGAAAATAAAAGAACTTGTATTTTTAAATTAATCGGCTGCAATATTCCTGAGCAAAAAGCCCTGCCGCTGGCTGCTCGAAACGAATAAATATCCGTGGAGCGTTTTTAGGGCATATAAACTGGTTTAAACACGCTGTTTACCACAAAATATTGTAGTCATTATCGACAACATAAAGAGATTTTAAATTTTCCGCTCGACACTTAAGCTGTTAGGCCTCAGATACGATACTAAGCGTAAGCGCCCAGCGTAGAGCGGATAATGTGAGAGCGCTGTCTTTGATCTTTATTCGAGAATAATAGAACTTATTTTTTTAAAACAGCCGCTCGATGCTTATGCTGGTTATCGCGGCCGTGACCTTACTTGAAATGTAAGTTTTTGTGCAGTATGGTCGGGGATGAATGTATTGAGAACCTTAAATATACTCTAAATTTTCAAAAATATTGTCAACACGAGAAGCTGAGTTATAAACTATCCTAGTATTTTCCTGTATTGATTGTTTTACATTAAAGGATTGCAAAAGTGATTTAATATTTGTTTTGTTTCCGTTTTCCTTAAGCACTTCTGTGTTAAAATCCTTAGCAAACTAACAAGTTTTCAAAACTGTCTAAAAAATAATTTACACTACCAGACGGCGATCAGTATATACATAAAAGTACCACTTAAAATCTGTTGCATTCAATGGCAGCATACTCACATTCATTCTGTACCAGTATTGGATTTACCAGCAAGATGAGTAGGCTGGAGCCTGGGGCGGCAAATTTTTAGGTGGCGGCAGATTTTCTTTATAAATTGTTTATTTTGATTTAGAAACATTGTAGGAGTAGAAAAATGGCAGTGCGGACCTTTTTTTGATACTCAAAAATTTTTAACCAAAAAAAACATTTTTTTTTGTTATTCAAAAAATTTTCCAACCAAAAAATATAGCCTACGGGCGGAAAAAATGTAAATCCGCCACTGTTCTGTACAGACAATTTGCTTATTTTATTTCTAGGACGACAGTTTACACTTTTATGTATATAACTTCCATAACACTTCCGTGAAGAATCATTGTCTACCACTTGTAAAATCCACTTTTCTTTTGTCGGATTTCTGCATTGTGTTTTCGTAATTACTTTGATTTTCCTTAATACTTATCTGAAGTTTCTCGACAATATCGTAGTTTAACCTTTCTAATTCTTCAAGAAATTCACTATCCGAGAAGACCTTATTAATACCTGTGACCACAAACATGGGGTCGGCGATTTCATTTTCTTTATATTTGATTTTATTGGAGGTACTTATTGCCATTTTTAGTTTCTCTTGCTGGTTTTTTATCGTAACTTTCTACATTGCCATTTTTTGTTTCTTTTATACTTTTGAATCCCTTTCCTACGTCTTTTGCGATTACGTGTTGTTTAAGAATTTTCATTGTTTCCATTGGATTATTATTATTTTCTATTCTAATTATCACTTTATGCCTTTTGGTCGTCTTTGTTGTTGTCCAGTTTTTTTTCTTCCGGTGCTTTTAGTTTGTATTCAGGGCCATTTTGACTGGTGGTTGCCTTGATATTAACAACGTTTGCATAGGATTTTTCGTAGTTTGATTCAATGGGTTGTTGTTTATTTTTCAAATATTCGATCGTTTGATGCTGTATAGGCTAAACTTATGTTTTCTTTTTCTCGGAATTTTATCTTCGTACTTTATTGATAAAAAAATATCTTAAGCCGCAGGGTAAATCGTTTGACGAGAAAGAAGAAACGTTAGTGTTAAAGTATTTTATTTATCATGATATTAAACACACACGTTGTGCCACTTTAAAAACCCTTATAGGTAATTTTTGCCAATGCGTGGGGATATAAAGCAGGACAACATTAAATTTGTTTATGTTTATATCGATAATACAGGGTCAAACGCAGCCCGTAAAATAATAATGTTAATTTTACTCAAATGTTTTTTAGTCTTTAGCTCTTTTAATTGGTTATAACCCAAAATTTAAAAATTATAACTTTTTCTCGTAAGTGTATTTTTTAACTTTGTTGAAAATAATATTAGAATTTAATTTTATTATTTATTACAGTTAAGCAGTCAGCGGGTTTTAATGCGTTTAAATCTATTTATTTTTTGTCTCATCACTACCTGCTAGTGTTGTGTACATTTAAACTCAATTGTTGTTTTATTAAAAGTAGAGGTGGACAGCCTCATATTAGAATTTTGATATTCCGTATGGTTTTTGAGATACTCCGTAAAATTATCGAAAACAAAACACCCTGTACATGTTTAATATTTAAGATATGTATTTATTAAAAACCATTTTTTAATATAAGATTAACACCCAGTATCTTGAGACCGAAGAATTACCAGACTCATGCTTATAGTTTCTGTCTTAAACTTACTTAGGAAATCTTTTGTTAAAATAAAAAATGATTCAACTTTTAGAACACCTTGTATATTTATTTTAATGAGTTAATTCTTGGACTACTTTAAATAGATAAATTCATAAACAAGTTTTGCCCATGGCAGCAACAACAAAGTAAGGCTGACACGTCAAAATATCGTGCAAGGTTCTAAGTCATGCGTCCCCTATCTAACATTTATCTGCTAGTCTTCAACACATAGAACCTAATTAAAATCATTAAGCTAATGTTTTCTTTTTAATTTTTTTATTAAAAATTTTAAATACCGTTTGAAACATACACATCATGCCACTTCGATTCTTTCAATTAAGTTTCTATGTGTTTAACAGTAGAAGGTAGAAATTAGACAAGTAACGCATGACTTAGGAACCTTCCACGATGCATTAGTCTCTCTTTTTCGTTGCTTTAGACCATCTTCTTTCCACGCATTGAATAAAAATTGCCAATTTAATAAACTTGGGTTAAACACGCTATTTGTATATTATATAGCTCACCACTGCCTATGTATAGAAACTACTTTATGCATAAAGTAGGTAACAATGAAAAAATAGGTAATTTTTTTATATCTGGTAATCTAATATTTCCTTATCAATAATAATTTGAAATATTGCTCCGGTAAAAGTATTCTGTCCAGTTTGGTAGCGCCTGCGTCGTATGACTCACAAACACTGGCCGGCAGCCCCAAACACAGCTGCCGACAAGGTTGCAACATTTGGCAAAAGATGCATCGGCCGACAATTTATGAAAATTGAGCCGATCAGCTGATAGAGCATGCTCTTAATGACTGCATCAATTCCATCAATCAGAATCAGAATCAGTTTATTATTGTCAGTAAGAACTTTGTTTACACACGTCAAAAATACATATAATAAATACAAATTCAAATTTAAAATAAACATTAAAACTTTAACTGAGCATAGTAAACATTAAAACATTAAAATAACTGTAGTCGATACACATTAAGAAAATTCAGACAAGGACACTCAGGCATTTAAGTGACACTAGTATTAAAATTTCTTAAAAACAAAAGAGTTTAAAATCTCCAAAAATGCAGAATGTTTAAAGGGTAATCTAAAAAATTCTAAGATTTCATAAATAGGATTAGCTAACCTCGTATATGCTATGATTTATTTAAATTTTGACCAGTGTTTTGTGAGTTTCGGTGTATGCGGATCTTTTTATCAAGAATAAATTTTTTGAGAAATCAAAAATAAAAAGGTTTTCCATATGCTTCAACATTTCTGACGGTCACTGTATAAGAGGCAGTCCAGAACGAACAAAGTAGGTATCGTAAGAATTCCAAGTGCTGAAAAAGCCCCCTACAATCCTCCCTGTATGGCAATCCAGAGAGAACCCGGATGATTCTTCTTTGTAAACCAAAGACACGCTTACCTGCTGGCGAATGTCCCCATACCAAGACACCATAATACAAACAGGAATGAAATATTGCAAAATAACAGTTTTAAGTACATCCAAAGATACACTGTCACCAAGGTTTTTAATTAAATATGTGGCTTTGCACAGTTTTTTTGCCAAAATGTCAACATGGCTGTCCCACTGCAATTTTTGATCCAAATGAACACCCAGAAAACTAAGGACCGTATTCTCATGCTCAAGTTTTAAGGCTTCCCGAGTAAATATTACTTTTTTCGTTTTTTGTTTGTTAAAAGATAATTTATTTGAGGCAAACCACTCTTCAGCGCGAGACTGTTCGGCCATCGAACCCTCCAAAGACAGTGCTAGTGAGTCGGCCGTGAAAAAAAGGATATCATCGGCAAAGAGTACATAATTTGAATCTTGGCTAATAACATGCAAGTCATTGATGTAAATTAAAAAGGGTATGGGTCGCAAAACGGAGCCCTGTGGCACACCAACATTAACTCTGCTCCTTGCCGATTCCACATCATTCACTCTCACAACCTGAAACCGGTCACTTCAATATGATTTTAATAAGTTAATGCTAGAATCGCATGTATGATATTTTTTAAGCTTGTGAAGGAGAACTTCGACACAATCCAAAGCTTTACTTAGATCGCAAGAGACTACTGTATTATACTCCAGCGTATGAAAACTTTCCAATATTTCAGAGACCAACTTCTCAATAGCTTGAGTTAAATGTTTTCCCTTTCTGAAACCATACTGGCATAAACGAAATAACCGTTATTTTCAAAGAATGATAAAATATTTTAGCTATTATTGAGAGAAGTGAAATTGGTCGGTACTTTTCTGGGAGTTCCGGATTGCCCTTTTTAAATAATGGCACAATAATTGCTCCCTTTATTGCATTTAGAAAGATATTATTCTAAATACAAAGATTAATAAGTTTAGTTAAGGGAATGAATATATAATTTATAATACTTTTTATTAATTTAACATTCATTCCATATTTGTCTTTGCTATTTTTGTTTTTCAGCGAATTTACTATATCCCTGATTTCATTGTAACTTACTTTACCAAATTTGAACTTACCAGTTTGAGGAGGAGAAATCTCGAACGTACTGAAATATGCCATTGGCTCACGGTCAGTGTGAGGAAGATTTTTATAAGTTCATAAGCTATTCTAGAAAAATAGCACGCATGTTGCAGCCGAGCGAGCCGGGGAGAAATTCGGTCTCAGATTTAAAATAGATTCTAATGACGACCAATCACTAACAAGATAGGAGTCTAGTGCTGTAACAGCAGCAGTTAAAGAGCCGAACAACGGATGCTCTTAGAAGATCACATGAATAAGCCGCAGCACGGAGTCTTTTACAGAAACATCAATAGACTCGATCTATCTCGAAAACTTACGTTTGGCTTTTTGAAATCCGCCGAGTTTATGTCTGAGACCGAAGGATTCTTACTGGCATGCCCAGATGGGGTGATAAACACATTGGTGTACCGAAGCCAATTTTCCTACGTTCTTGACACCGCATGTCGAGCCTGTCGACAGCAACCCGAAAACCTTATGCATTTATTGTCAGCTTGTCCAGTGCATGCTATCAATAGCTACATCCATCGGCATAATGACGCTCTTCGGGTACTTTACTATCACCTGAGGCATTACTACGGCATCGATGAAACAGCAATACTGCCGTTTGCTCCCGGAGACATTGAGGCAGTAGTGGAAAATGACAACTGTCGTATATACTGGAACTACGCTTTCCCAACAACACATCAAATTCAAGCGAATAAACCCGACATCGTTCTCCTTGATAAGACAAACCATACCATGTATGTAGAGTTCTCCGCCCCAGCGGAAACTAACATCGATATCAAAGAACGGGAGAAACGAGCCAAATGTCAAGATCTTCTTGGCGAACTTCGGAAGCTTTATCCAAAGTATACCGTGCGATTGGTTGTCCTGATAATTGGCGTTTTAGGAGGCATGAAGGATAACGTATTAAGGGAGTTGAGGTATATTCCAGCATGTCAAAATACACCCGAAATACTGGTGATAAAGATGCAGAAATCTGTTGTCCTTGGATCCATTCGTCTACTGAGGCAAATGAATTTGGCCGAAGATTACTGACCGAGCGGACGCGAGGAGTAGTCTTCGATATGGATGACCTTCCGCATGACGCCCTATGGGGTTGGAGCCATGGGATACGTCGTGTCGGATCTTTTAGAGGATAATAATATTGTGTATTATATTTTAAATGGGACTTAAGCAGTATTTATTGATGAAAAATATTACTCATTAGATGAATTCTTAAATTATTCTTACTTTTCAGGCGCTGGTATGGCTTCTTAAATTTGCACGAACTTTGTTTTTGCTCTTTTTTTTATCTTTGTTAATTCATTTGTCAAGGTTTTTGTTTGTTAATTTAAGTTTTCCTGTGACTATGTTAATATGTATTTTTTGTTATAAATATTTTTAATTCAATTTTTTTACCCTTGGTTTGTTTGTTGTTTTTATTAATAATAAGCAGTTCCTGTGAATATGTTTAGTACATTTTTGTTGTAGAAGTACTTTATTTTTTTTTAATTAAGGACTTAAATTTTATATATATTTTAAAAATATTTTTTTTTCATTGTAAATTGACGTTGTATATGGCCTTTTAAAATGTTTATGACAATAAAATAATTTCATTTAAAATAAAGTTTTTATTACATAATAAATGGCTGGTAGGTATGTTTTTCAAATCCGTTTTTATGAAGAACGGTACAAAAAAAAAAGATGAGGGAATTAAATGGCAAAACCGAAATGTCAAATTTGTCACCTGTGTCAAAAATGCATTCATTAAACGGAAAAATATCGTCGCACCCTGTATAATTCTAACTTACTGAACAGTCATTTACCCATAGAAAGAATTATAAGTATGAGTTTAAGTTACCCAAAATATCACTGATTTTGTGAAAATCATTTAAAAGTAATAAATTAAATATACCGGGTGAAAACGAAATTACTATCCAGCATTTTATTTCGTTAAGTAATAAAGTATATCTTTCAAATTTCAGTATGTTTGTTGTGTCACTAAATGACAATTTTGGATTTAACAGCATATGCGTATTACTTTCGGTTTAACCGGAAGTGACAAAGACTTAGTTATTTTAAATGGAACACCCTGTATATTTTTTTGATTTAAATTTTACAAGTCATTCCTAATATAAAACCTATAATAAATTCATAACCTATCATTTTTAGTTTTAGAGAAAATGGAAAATGTCCAGACAACCGCACAATATACAAGTTTATGGGGAAAAAAATTAACATCGCCAAAACTAAAAATTCCTAAATTGTTTCTTTTTGAAGACTTGATCTCCCAAAGTCATTATAATACTGCTTTATTTTTAACCGGAAGTGCTGTAAAATTTGAACTTCTAAATATAATAAGCCTTATAATTTTAATGGAACACCCTATATATTTTTAATATTTAGATTCTACAATTCATTTTTGATATAAAATCTGTAATATAACTATAACGTATCTTTTTGGTTTTAGAGAAAAGGGCGTTTAAACTCACTGTCACTCACAACAAGAGTTAAATTGTTTAGTAGCATATTGTAATAAAAATTATTTAACTTTAAATGTAAATAAATTTAAAACAATCCGATTTTATAACAACCGTTCACCTGTTATACAGGGTGTTTTCTAACAACGGTACAAAACTTCAAGGTGTGATTCCTTATGTTATTTTATGAAAAAACTTCTTAAATTTTAATGCCCTGTATCTCAGTAAGGAAGCAACTCCGGGCATATGTTTATAGGAACTTTTTTCATAAAATAACATAAGGAATCACGCCTTAAGGTTTCGTACCGTTGTTAGAAAACACCCTGTATATTAATACAAAATAGATTTGGAAGCTGTGACACATTTGAATGATTTAGGTGTTATGTTTAATAGGAAACTAAGTTTTAATTTACATGTAGACACTATTGTTTTAAAGATTTTTACAATCTTAGGGTGTTTAAAGAGACACTGCACGCAGTGCCGTATTATTCACTACGCTAAAGCATAGGGCGACGTTTTGTAAATAGGCGCCACAAACAAAAATTCAGTTTAATATTTTTAATATTTTAAAATTAAAATGAAATCCTGTAATAAAATTTACAGCGTTTACTTTCGTCCTTGTTCAGTGCCTGTATTTTAACCCAGTCATTATTGACTTAATCATCAGATTTGCTTAAAAGTGAGTATGTACAGGGTGTCCGAAAAGGTACGGTAATAAATGTGGGGGATAGAGTGAGCCAAAACAGTGTTAGTACTTTATGTAAAAAAATTATCGCGCTTCGTTAGGGAGAGATCGACCTTCAAAGTTAGAATAAAAAAAACTATTTTAATTATAACTTTGGAACTGTTGCAACAGTACCAATGATATTGGAGCAACTAAATGTTCCTATACTAAGGCCTATTTTTAAAGGTAAACGGCTGTCCAGTAGGTCGGGATTATACAGGGTAAGACATTTTTTTATTTTATGTATGCATTTTTGGCAAGGTGACAAATTTAACATTTTGCTTTGACCGTTTAATTCCTTCATCTTTTTTCTACAAAAAGGTATACCTTACTTGAGTCGATATCTTGGACCGTCTTTCATATAATAGCATTTTTAATCCAGACATAAAAAATTCAATTTTTTGAGAAAATCATTATATGGAAAATTATTAAAAATGGTGTTTGTGAGTAAAGCAGGATAAAGTCTTTTGTTTTTCATGCAATTGTTTTCTAGTTACGATTTTTAAATTTGCCGAGCTAAAATACACTGATGGACTATATTGAATTCCTTACAAAATACGGGAAAGACCGAAAAACATGCCAGTTTTCCTCTTAAATGGAATACCTTGTACATGTCATTTATTTAAAAATTATTTAAATACGTATTATTTACTAGGTTTTAAATTTTACCTTGTGATTTTTTCAAAATCACAATTTTGACATCAATATTTCATATGTTTGACTATATTTTTTGAATGACGTGATCAAACATTGAAATTATCAGCAATAGTAAACTTAATTAAGGGCCCAATATCTCGACAACTGTTGGTCTTAGCGATTCGACTATTGAAACCTTTTTATAGGAAATTAAATTTTTAACAACTTTGTAATTTATCTTTTTATATAGCTCTTGTCATTTATGACAAAATGACAGAAAAACGATAATTTTATGAAAAAATTAGGTTAAGTGAACAGTACTACCTCGCCAGTGTTAGTTACGACTATGCCGCAATGGACACCTTTGTAGAGCATTCAATTCTCTCTCTCAAACCCCACTTTGGCCAAGATGATTCCATGAAATGCCGCTGAGCTTTAGAAATTTAAAAATAAAAAATCAAAGACCCGTGTATGAAACTTAAGGGGATTTTTTTGAAAGTATTTTGAACAAAATTTCACGATGCGATGGGACCGAAAAGAAAATTAGTCGTGAAATATATATATATATATATATACAGTGGTATTTTTTCCGGTTTTCAATCCGTTCGTTTGTTGGACATTCTTTACGACGTTTCGTCAACATCTCAGTTGACATTATCAAGTGTTGCTTCCTTGACGGTTGCTTGACTTGGTTTGAGTGCTCTGGTCCTCCTGAAAACCGGAAAAATACCACTGTACATTCATCCATCCGTGAAAACCTACGTTACAATATATATATATATATATATATATATATATATATATATATATATATATATATATATATATATATATATATATATATATATATATATATGTATATATATATATATGTTGGTTCGTACAGTTTCACGGAGAGATGAATGTGTAGAGTTATCATTCCGGGAATATATCCGTTAGTCGTTTGTATTCCTTGCGGAACTTCGCAGACGTTTCGCCAAGATCACACTTGGCATTTCCAATGCTATCTAACTGATGTCAGATGATTGACTTGTCATTGGAAATGCCAAGTGTGATCTTGGCGAAACGTCTGCGAAGTTCCGCAAGGAATACAAACGACCAACGGATAAACTCCCGAATGATAACTCTACATA
>JACEGR010010015.1:0-21750 GCA_014170235.1 Listronotus bonariensis
TAAAGTAAAAATAATTTTAATTTATATCGATAATTTGTGAAACGTTTTAAATATTGCAATAAAACTTGGTATTTATTTTTTTTTGACATGATCTATTCAGATCCAAAAATAATTTTTATATGTTATCTACGGGAAGCTACATTGACTGCTTTGACTTTGTGCTTTTCTGTAGGGACAACACAAAAAAGTTATTTGTTTATTTGTATGAATTGCTCTGAGCAACCCTTTTCAAGATATTTGCGTTTAAGTTGTTTAGTGCGGTGTGTCTTTTAAAACGTATTAGCCATAACTATAACTGCCTTTTCACATAAAAATAAATAATTTCATGTATTATTCCTAATATTTTTTGATTGCACTAAACAACTTAAACCCAAATATCTGGAAAACGGTTACTAAAAGCAATTCTAAGTATACATTTTTTATGTAAAAAGCATAGGAGAATTTACTGTTTAACTTAGATGGTATATACAGGGTAGCACAAACAAGTTACGACGTTTTAAGGAAATGTTATTTTTAAGTAAAGTAGTACAAGCAGCATATTAATTACCGACGATGAATTAAAAATCAATTTATCAAAAACCAAAAATTTGTCTACACTAAAAGTTAATCACGAAACTTAAAAGACTAATTACTATAAAACGTGTATGGTAAATACTGCAAAATTTAGTGGTCAAATATACTGTAGTGACTTGGCTTTATAATTTTGTGTACAGAATTTAGAAGAGCCCATAGGCGAAAACTAAAAGTAAGATAACATAGAGAAAGGTATTCCAATCCTACAATGCATTACTCTTACTATTTCCAAGATGCCCAAACTGGCCCTCCTTATCTTGGACACGTTGTCATCTCAATTACTTACAATTTATACGTTTTGTATGTGCCTCAAATTTGACCCTCATTGGAATATTGTTCTCATGTCTGGGGAATGGCGTCCCCCACAACCCTCAGCATTCTTGATGTCATTAAAAAAAAGTTTGTCTTATTAATGATCCTTTACTTACTAAAAGACTTCGTTCTCTTGCCCATCGTCGAGCTGTGTAGGGGATCTATCTATCTTTTATACCTAGAAACTTTCACGGCATTTGCTTCGGCGAGTTATACAGTATAGTCCCTTCACTTGCAACTCCCAGCAGAGATACTCAAGGTGCCGCACATATGCATCCCTATACGGTCCAAATGGACAGGCCCCGATGTTTCCACTTGGTTCGTTCTTTATTCCTAGAGCTTTTAGAACGTGGAAACTGCTGCCAGCGGAGGTCTTTCCCTCTCCCCCAAATCTTCAAGTTTTTAAGTTCCGTGTTAACAAAGTTTCTCTTACCTTGCCTAAGACACCCACGGTACGTTAGTATTTAAGCTTTCAGCTTTCGTGGATTGTTCAAAGGTTAAAAAAATATGTTTATGGGAACTTTTCATCATATAATGACATAAGAAATCACCCTTTAAAGTTTCGTACCGTAGTTAAGAAATACCCTGTATTTTAATTTGAAAATAAGTCTTTTTTAGGCCACCCTGTATATCCAACATACAGGTATTTTTGTTTAAATGTATTTTCTTGTCAAGCAGGGCTTTTTATAAACAGGCACTTTTTTTCGTAAAGTTAATAATTAAAAAGTTTCCCATTTGGTAAAAACTTTCAAAGACGCGTATATATTTTTAAATAAAACACGCTGTATATTATATCATCATTAAAAAGATCATTAAGATATGCATAACTACATTAAGTATATCAAACTTTATTAGTTTAGGAAATATGGCCACTCAAATCAGGTCTATGGTTAATTTTAAAGTACCGCCATTTTATAGAAAGTAAATGTATTCACATTATATTCTAAAGTTATAAACTATCTGCCAGGAGCTTTAATTTTAAATTATTTGTCACAAGAAGCCACTTTCTCTGATTTTTGTTTCAAGATGGCGCCCAGCAGCCATCTTACAATTTTCATTTGCCAATTTTACTCCAAAATAAAATGTGTCCAAGATAAGCAGGACCAGTATGGGCATCTTGGAAAAAGTAAGAAATACAAAGTCGTATAAATGAGAACAAAGTTGAGGTTGTATGCTGTTTAAAAAGTTCTAATATTTCAATATGGCATTTAAAAGGTTTTAAAATTTTAAATTTTTTGGGAAATATACGAAAAAAATGAAAAATTGGAAATTTGTTTTATTTTTTCCTAGTTTTTTCCTATTGAAATTCGGATTTTAATATAAATTGCCCTTTGGTGTTGTCACGTTTTCCACTCCAATGGTGGTATTTTTTTTAATGTAACGTTTCGTTTTCGTGGGAACATATTCAACTTAATTTGTTCAAATACGACCCTGATATTCTAATATACAAATTTCCAGCTGATTTTAATACAAATTTAATTATGTATCTCACATTAGTATTTCATCTTAATTTGGACGTGTATTTTTAGAAATTTGATAAAAATATTTAATTTTACATTTTAAATTATTAAATTACGTTACTTAACAATGCAGAGCTTAACAAAAATCCTGTAGCAGCACCAAGGTACTTATTTAAAAACATAAAATCCGGTCCTATTATGTGATACTGTGATATCAAAATTCTAAATCCAATGTATCTCATATTTTCGTACAACATATTTTAAAACAAACCTGTATTTCTCAGAATACAGTAAGCGCCACATTTTAAATTATTAAATTTCTTTAATAAATAATGCAAATCTTAACAAAAAACCCCTTCTATCATTATTGGGTTTGCCATAAATTCTATAACCAATGTCGGGATAACTTGATTTCTGGTATGTTTAAGTTTAGCGGGAGAAGGGGAATGGGATCAGTGCCGTATTAACCATTAGACTGACTAGGCTACAACCTAGGGCGCCATGAAAAAATAGGCGCTAGACAGGGGAGTTTTTAAAAAGTTTAGGTCGGGTGATAATTTTTGGTGACTAATTTCTCTGTGAATAAGGTGCTTTTGGATGAAATAGAAGGCGCTACGGAGGAAAGGACCTTTTTTTTCTGAAATATTTTTTGGTGGAAAAAAAAGGCGCTTCGTTGTCTAGGGCGCCTCAAACAGTTAATCCGGCCCTGAAAGGGATGCAATACATCTTTTTATTTTGTATTTTAATGTGTTATAAAATTTAGCAGCATTTTAAAGTCATACCAATATTGCAGACAGATTTTGCCCACAGTCGATTGCCATTAATTAAAAAATTCTATGTGAAGATATTGAAAATAGGTATTTTATTTTTTTTTTTTGTAAATGCTGATAAAGGGATTCATACATTTTCGATAGGTGACGACTTGGTCGGTATCGAGTTCTCGATATTCCTTTCGAAACCTACCGGCCCTATTTTCTCATAATTAATAGGATAAAGACTTATTTAATAAGAATAGTGCCTAGTTATGGAACTCGGGAGATATCGACTCAAAATCGAGATTGAAATAAGTTAAGAATCACCTCTCGGTAGCGACTTGATACGTTACGTCTCGAGACAGTGGTTAAAAATACGCCTGCGGGTAAAAAATTAAACAAACTTACTTGGAATTTTACACCTAAAACTTTTTAAAAAGAATATTATTAGGGACAAAAAAACTCAACTTTGTTCTTATTTAACCCACTTCATATATCTTACCATTTCCAAGATGCCCATACTGGTCCTCATTATCTTGGACACGTTGTACAGTATTTACGCATCAATTTCATATCCTGAACTTAATATTTTAGATTAATCCGTTAAAAAAATAATTGGGAAAGGACGATAAAAAAATGTACTGAATAAATAATTTACAATTTTTTTAGAACAATACGGGTGATCTATAAGATTGTGACAAAAAGGAATTAAATTCTAGTTTCCTAACTAACCTAACTTACAGCCCTTTCCTCAACCAGTTGTGGTCTCTTTATACCTTAGAATTTCACATGTTTCCTTTTGCTAAACTATTTAACTTAAATATAATTTTAGATCAAGAAACTGCGTAGTATTTCCTAAAGTAAGAGGAACTGGTGTAGATTCCATGCTGTCAGATATTACAAGACAAGGAAGAGGAATACTGGAACTTATGATCGAATACGATCCAGATAAACGAATTAATGTGCGAAGACTTATGAAGAACTCGTACTTTGACGATATAAGGTTAATTTATTATGTGTTTTTACTGTTATCGCAAATTTATATAAAACAAATACTTTTGCTTACCTGACAGAACTACTTATAGAGTTGGTTAGTTATCAAAACCATTTAGAGATTTAAGTAAAAAGTACTTTTGTTTCAAAAAATTAACCAAACATGTAGTCTGTAGGATACATTTTTACTTTAAATAACACTTGGTTTCGTTTGCCCAATACTGGAAAAGCTTACTATATTTAATTAATTTTCTCTACTTTTTACATCTTTTTTATTTATGATATCGAGAGTTTTCATAGTTTTTGAACACACTATTAATAATTAAAATATGGTGTTAACCAAATGCTTTCATTTTTTTTTACATTTGTAGATACAAATTTGAACCAACTATGGAAGGAACTGATTATCAACAAAGTAAGGTGTATTCGTGGTATAAACCACCTGAATATGGAAAAAGAAGCAGTGGTGATAATAATCTAAATTCACCATATGTAAGAGTTTATTAATATAGAGTTATATTTACACAGTTTCGATTAAAACTAAAAGAACTAACATTGCGTTTAAAATTCACTGCAAAATAAAACTTTTTTCTTATAAACATGTATCCTAAAATGCATCCTGTTGAAGCTACCGCCACAGAAGTTGCGCAGAAAATTCGATTATTTTGAACTGTATTTACATTTTCGCCTCAAATCTACAGACCCTTCCCACTTTGGGCAGTGTATTTACTATAACTGTAACGCGAAAATTGATAGAAGATGATTTTTGTGTTTTCTAGGGCCTCCGCGCCGAGCCGAGAGGTGTGTCGGGCCCCGATAAAAATCAAAAATTTCGGCCCCCTTTAATGGTAAAAAAGTTGTGTTTTAAGAAAGGCATTGACGAGGTTTAAGGTCAGATCATTTAAAATAATATATTTAAGCAGCATCGCCCTAAAATGTTGAATTTAAGAACAGCCTTTATTATGGTTTTTAAATATTTTAAATGCATAAGAGAGGATTCAACTAGTTGTGTTAATTGTATTTAACTTCATGATAGTAAAAAACAAAGAAAGAAGACATGTGAACTGATTATTTCATTATTTATTAAAGAGCTGATTTAATGGTTTAATCAATAATATTTCAGTTAACATAAGCCTCGACATAAGCACTCCATGATGCACTGATAAACGCCGAAAAAATAAGATTTTAAAGAATTCCTAGCCTGAATTACTAAATAAAGTGTTAAATACCAAATACGCAAAAAAAGTCCGCAGCTTTTTAGCAAATTACTGAAAAAAGACTGCTTGGTTACTGTATCTTACTCTGTACATCCTGAGGTAAATGAATCCATGCCACCACGCACCGTATGGCACTACAACTCAGCCGACTGGGATGGCCTTAGGGACTTTTTCGCCACGTACCCTTGGGACACTATCTGCTTTTCTGCCCAGGATCCTTCCGAAATCTGTAACCAACTGACCGAGTCAATTCTATTGGACTTTGAAACCTATGTACCTCACACCAAGAAAACCATCAAACCCTCTAATCACAAACCTTGGTTCACGAAAACATGTGACAAAGCTAGAATTTTAAAAGTTCGGGCTCACAAGAAGTTTCTACAGGATCCTAGTCCAGAAAACCGACTGGCCAGCATTGAAGCAAGAAACCACTACCACCAAACAATCTCAGAAGCCAAAGACTCCTTTGATAACCGTATAAAAAGAAAGTACTTTCTTGCTTAAATGGCAGCAAATTCTTCTGGTCCTTTGCCAAAAACATCAGTAGAAATTTCTGTATCAGTTCTTTTCCACCAGTAACTTTGGAAGATGAAATTATTTCTACATCTAAAGGAAAGGCCGAACTATTTGCTAAACAATTTGCTGCCAATTCAACCCTTCATCCACCTATCAATCATCCAATTCCAACGGTTCCCCCAGTTCCTCACAAAATGCCCAGTATTATTTTTAAGGTAAAACACATTAAGCGTATCCTTTCTTCTCTCAACACCAAGAAATCGTCTGGGCTAGATGGAATACCAGAGGTCGTTTTAAAAAAATGTGCTCCTGAACTTGCACCTATTTTAACCAGGCTCTTTCGAATTTCTTATGACACGGGTATATTTCCAGACAGCTGGAGAGCTGCACGTGTCCAGCCTATTCCCAAGAAAGGATCTAAATCTCTTCCATTCAACTATAGACCCATTTCACTCCTCTCAATGCTTTGTAAAATAATGGAGAAATCCATTAACTCGCAAATTCTTAGGTACTTAGAAAAACATAAAATTTTACATGACAGGCAATACGGATTTCGTCACAAGAGATCTACAGCAGATCTTCTTTCCTTCATTTCACACAACTGGAATAAGTCTCTTGAGTTTCTAGGTGAGTCCCAGATCGTTGCTCTTGATATATCTAAAGCTTTCGACCAAGTCTGGCATGACGCACTCCTTAATAAACTTTTACGGTCTTCCAACTAAACTTTGCTCTTGGCTCTCCAGTTATCTTTCTAATCGACGTATATCAGTCATTGTTGATGGCCACTCTTCAAGCTTTCACGAAATTAATGCTGGAGTCCCACAGGGTTCAGTACTAGCACCAACTTTGTTTCTTCTTCACATCAACGACCTTCTTTCTTCCACAACCAATCCCATTCATAGTTATGCTGACGATAGTACCCTTCACTCCACTTTTCAGGTTCCCAAACCAATCTTTCAACTTGACTTGGAAAGCAAACGCAGGGCGAGGAAGAGATCTCTTTCACAGGATCTCAATTTGATATTGGATTGGGGCGCCAAAAATCTCGTTCAATTTAATGCATCCAAAACACAATCATGTTCCTTGTCGCGAAAAAATCATCAAACACTCATCCCTTGCTTATGAGTGGCCAGGTTTTGCAGAGCGTGGACACATTTAACCTTGTGAGCGTCACATTTGAGAATAACCTTAACTGGCATAAACACTTGTGTATCTATAGCCACCGTGGCTTCCAAAAAGCTTGGATTTCTTTTCCGAGCCAAAAAGTATTTTTCTCCTTCCAATTTATACACTCTGTATGTGTCCCAAATTCGACCCTCTCTGGAATATTGTTCTCATGTCTGGGGAATGGCATCCCCTACAACCCTCAGCATTCTTGATGCCATTCAAAGAAGGGCTGTTCCTCTTATTAATGATCCTTTACTTAGTTAAAGACTTCCTTCTCTTGCCCATCGTCGAGCTGTGGGAGATCTATCGCTCTTCTATAGATACATTTACGACTTCTGCTCCGACGAATTATCCAGTATAGTCCCTCCTCTTGCAGTTCCCAACAGAGAAACTCGTGGTGCCGCGCGTATGCATCCCTATACAGTTCAATTGGACAGGCCCCGAACTGCCCATTTCGTTCGTTCTTTTATCCCTAGAGTTTCTAGACTGTGGAACCTGCTGCCAGGGGAGGTCTTTCCTTCCCCCAAATCTTCAAGTTTTTAAGTCCCGTATTAACAAACTTCCTCTTACGCTGCTTAAGATACCCACGGTACGTTAGTATTTAGCCTTCGTGGATTGTCCAAAGATAAAAAAAACTGGTGGGTGCAAAACTGCATCGGATTTGTCCAAAACCTAAAAATACATAGGACAACGCATGTCTGCTCGTTTTCCTGTGAATTACATGCTTCTGTCTATTAAATTAATATCAAAACATACCTACTTATAATCAAATTTGCCCGAAAATGTAAAGAATACGGGGATTACAAAGGAAAAAAACAACAAACAAATATCAATCAATATTTAAAAAGTCGCTAAAGAAAACTGTCAAAATTACAAATTGTTTCCAGTTTTTTAACGCTAGAAAAATAATGAGATGTGATGGTCAAATTTTGACCACGGATTCGTATTTAGGAGACAAAAATAAATAAAAACACATCTCTGTGTCCAACACATTTTATTTTTTAGAGTGCAGACACAAATATTAAATTCAATACATTAACTAAAACAGAACCTAGATCCCATATCATGGCATTTTTCCTCTACAATATTATATATTTGTAAAAAATAATAAGGTAGTCGGCTGCGAGCCCCCTATAAGACCAGGTCCCTGTAATTTTTACCGTCTTCAACGCCCTCTCCTCGGGTTTGGTGTTTTTAAATATCCTTTGTAAATAATGGTTTTGAGGACGCAAGGACTCGCTCCTTAAAATCTTTTACCCCAATACACACAGATAACATTCAATTTTAGGTGAAGCAGAAAATAATCAAGAAAGAAAACATGTCTGACGATATTCGACGAAAAAGTCATGGAAGTGCAAAGAGCAGTAGCAAAGGAAGCAATAGTTCTTTAAAATCACAAACACCTTCGATTGAAATACCCTATTATGCCCCACGCAAAATAAGCCTCACAAACAAAAATAAAATCTCTTCCTTACCTTTAGTAGACTACAAGGTAACAAAATGTGTTGAGGATTACCAAGTTAGATCAAGAGATTCCAATAAAAGTTGTGGTTTGTCTAGAAAAAGCAGCATTAAAAGAAGTGTGGAAATTATTCTTAAGTCTTCTAGGTAATATATAAAACCTTTAGCTAAAAATTGCTAAGAAAGGTTACTTTCACTGAGCAATTTTGGTATTAAATTTTCTTTATTTACTTTTTATAATTTACGTTATTTTTTGATAAAAAAATATATATGAATAGGTTAGATGAAAAAGGGCCCATCTGTGTACAGGTTGGTGCATCATTTTTAAAAACTTCCCAAAACGGTGTAAACATTCTTAAGGCACTTTTTTAAATGGAATCGATTGGACTACTCAGATTTTTAAAATTATTTCTAGTTTCGTTGAAATATATAAAGCTCAGTTTTTCTAAATATAAATCATAGTTGGCCATGATCTCAAAAAATTCTTATTTTTTGCTCTTTCCAATGATATATTATTATTTATACTTATTTTTGAAATTGAGCGAAATATTTCGGTTTTTTAATTTTGCTATAGTAGGCCATTAAAAAAAAGCGGCACCTGTCAAAGTCAGGTCAATAGCATACCAGTTGTTTTATTTTTGCTAAAGTAGGTCATGAAAACATGTCAACAATCAAACACAGAGTAAAGAATAATGTAATTAGGTAAATTACAAACTTTATATTTATGAACATATAATAAAAAAATTGACCTAAAAAATTTAGAGTTTAAATAAAAACCAGAACATATAGACAAACTTAATTCAAAGTAGATGTTCAAAGTTGGCTCCTTTTTTCCTAACCATAATAAACACCTTTTTTCCACTGCATTACAAGCGTTTATTAGTTTAACAAGTCTAATCGCACCAAAAGCTTGCATAGTCGCTACTTGCAACTCTTTCCGTGTTTCGATAGTTCTTCCTTTTAAAAACTATATCCTTCAAGTTTCCCCATAAAAAAATATAATGATATTAAGTTGCAGGACCTAGCAGGTCATAGTATAGATCCTCTAGTACCAATTCATTTATCTTAAAATTCTTGATTCAAAAAATCAGTTGTAATTCGTGCGTTATGCGTAGGGCAACCACCTTGCTGATAATGGATATTTCGAGCCTGCGCTAATGGCAAATCTTCCAAAAATGACGCAACATATGTTTGAAAAATATTCACATAATCTTGTGCGGTTAAACTTTCATTAAAAAAATGGGAACCCAAAAATCGACCTCCAAAAATCCCAACCCAAATATTAAAACCTTGCCGTCTGTTTACGGGCACTATAACATGTTGGTTTTCTGTAGCCCAATAATATGAATTATACCTGTTATATATCCCTGAAGTGTCTATTCGGCTTTCATCTGTCCAGATAACGTTCATATGGAAGTTATTGTTCAATCTGCACTGATTCACATAACACTCACAAAATGTAACCCTTCTTAAAAATCCCTATTCTGAAGATGATAAACTTTTCTTACTCTGTACGGTTTAAATTTGTTCTTTTTAACGGTTTTTAAAACTTTAGTTTTCTCAACACCTGTCACCTCAGCTACCGATCGACAAGACGTGTTAGGATGGTCTAAAACCTCACCTAATATTTAGTTCCCGAATTTCACTTTTATCATCAACTATATTCGTTCTTGGCCTCGCCTTCTTGAAACTTCCGTAATTTGTTAAATTTGATTTCAGAACATGAAAGACTCTTTTATCTGGATGACGACGTTCAGTAAATCTATTCAAATGTAATTCGCTTGCGGCCTCGGAATTTTCATCATACAGGAAATAGCACTTTAACATGTTAACTCTACCGTAATTTTCATACATTTTTGCAATCCTCTCAAATAAAACAGAGTTCCAATCAGTAACTGATAGAAATGATAAATTATTTTCCTGACTTAGACAAGTGCCGATTTTTTTCCATGGCCTACTATAGCAAAAATTAAAAAACTTAAATATCTCGCTCAATTTCAAAAATAAGTATGAATAATAATATATAATTGAAAAGAGCAAAAAATAAGCAATTTTTGGAGATCATGGGCAACTATGATTTATGTTTAAAAAACTAAGCTTTATTTATTTTTAACGAAACTAGAAATAATTTTAAAAATCTGAGTAGTCCAATAGATCCCACTCAAAAAAGTGCCTTAAGAATGTTTACACCGTTTTGGGAAGTCTTCAAAAATGGCGGAGATTTTTTTTCAAAATGGCCAAAAAATGAAAAACGCCCTATATCTCGGATACCGATAGAGATTTCGGGATGCGGTTTTCACAATGCATCTAATTTCGAAAATTGAGCCCAAGACATTTATGTCAATTTTTTTCTATCTGGTCAGGAAATAAGAGTTTCCTGTTAAAACACCACCCTGTACAGTGCTAAGCTCGCATTATGTTAAATAACTGATTACCAACAAATTAAAAGATAGGTATAATTATGTTAATATTAACGCAGGCGTAAGTAAAAACTGTTTTTGTAAAATGATTACATCAAATAAAGTAATAAGTTAACATAATGCGAGTTTGAAACTGTACACAGATGGGCCCTTTTTCATTTAACCTGTTCATATATTTTTTGTTATAACTTACCTTTTTTGATGCCAATAAGAGAAGGCTATTATTGTGGCTAGTACGTGGTATGCCATAGTAGCATATACAGGGTGTCCAATAACCGACAAACTTTAAGGGCTAATTTTACAATGAAAAATAGGAACAAAACCTCATAAAAACATATAAGCGTATGTCGTTAAAGTATTAATCTTTGAACTACGGGGTGTTAAAAATTAAAATGTTTTTTTATAATACCCATATACCAATTTTTTTTAAATTTGGAAAACGACTCCGATGCATGAGAATTTTTTTATATTATTTTTTTTTTTCGATATATAAGAAAATAATAAATTTTTAGCAGTGTCGTCCACGAGGGGTTAAGAATAAATACTTTTTAAGAAAAATTGTACGTCACTGCATTTTTCTAAAATAAAAATATTTTTTAAATTTCAGTTTAGTTTAGAACCAATTTGATTTATTTGATGCATGGTATTCGCGTAAATAAAAACCATTTCTCGGCATGGTCAAATCTTTACCTAAATTAAGAATAAATAACAAAGGTATTTTCTTTAATGTAAAATTTAATATTAGCGATTAGAAATGACTATGCTGAGCATTTTTTTCCTAAAAAATATTTACCCTTATCCCCTCATGGACAATACTGGTAAAAACTTATTTTTTTCTTGTGTGTCAAGAAATGTTACCTGATGCACAAGAGACTTCTTTTAATTTTTTAGAGATATCTAAATTGGTTTAAAAGTTATTATTAAAAACGACAGTTTTTTTAAATGTTTATCAACCCGTAGTTTAAAAAGAAAGATGTTTAGGATATATGTTTATATGAAGTTTTTTTCTAAGTTTTCATTGTGGAATAACCCCTTAAAATGGAAAATGGACACCCTATATATCATGATTAACCAACCTCCAATGGAGACAGTAGGAGTAAATTTAAATTGTTCATTTTTTTTTGTATATCTATACACTGTTCTCTTTAATATTAATTATGCGGAAAAAGGTTATTCTGTATAAAAAAATTTGCATGGTCTAAAACCTAAGACGACATCCGTCAGATATTAATTTTTTAGTCGTATATCTGCGAGGTTTCTCAATTTATATAAATTATGCTTAAACTACCTTTATTTCACACAATATCGAAAATGTTTAAAAAGAAAAGATATTTAGAATTATTATTTTTTTAAATATCCAAAAAAAAAACAATAGTATCTGGTGTCTGGTATACACATACAGTGTGTCCACCTAAGTTGTCTACGTATGAGAAACTGTTTTCATTTTAAAAGAATTTTTTATTAAGAAAAGATATTCTGGATTAAAAATACTTTTGAAATATTTAAACTGGTATATTTACAAGGTTTTTATGTATTTTTTAACGATGTGAATTTATTTTGTTTTATCAAATATATATGTCAGCTACAACACTGAAAAATCGACCATTTTTTGACCATTGGTAGGATCCTAGCGCTATTAGTCGGTGCCAAATATAGATAACCCACATTTAGATCCGCAGTGGCTAGAAGCATTTTTTGGATTTTTACGACTTTGCGCATTAAACAAATCGGGTGTACAAACATGCGTACTTAAAAGCCATGGCAGAAGACAATATCGGCACACCGTACTCTCCGTACACGGTCTTTAGCTACCGTACTTTGCTTGCTAACATGCTTCGAACGGGAAACCCAGACAAGGCGTTGATAATTCTATAATGCGGATAGTCTGTTGAACGCCCGCGCGTCACCCCCAGGATGACTGGTACTTAAGCGCATAAACACATTTTTTCGCCCGTGAAGAGTAACTTTTGTTTCGCACAGGTAATAACAATGGCAATCTTTCCAGATCAGTGGTGAAAAATCAACAATAACGAACTGTTAGACACTTTCTATAGTACTTAAGAAAACATTTAAAATAAACTAAAATTTACGTAAACTTAAATTTACTAATTTAGAACCTAAAATATCGAACTCTAATCCTAAAAAGAATAATTCAATAAAATCTAAAAGAAGTAGGTACATAAATTGTCTGATCTGAGCCCATAAAAACGTCAAAAAGGAAGAAATGATAAAATAAAATTAATAACTTTTAGGGAAAGAGCGTTAAAAACCAAGTAAAAAATATAATTAATTTTACCACATTTACACATTTATTTCTTTAAATTTTCTGCTGTGCATTTTAAAACTTAGAAAAGCAAACATAACCAATCAGGTTTTATTATTAAAGTTACAAAAATGATTGTCTTAACGTTTATAAAATAAATTAATTTTTAAAAATATCTTCCAAAGTTTTAAACACAATAGGCACTATTTATTAGTAGAACAAAATACGCAAAATAAACTTAAATAAACTATACTTATACCACTTAAAAACTATAAAATTCAGAACAAGGACGTATCTAGGGATTCTTTATGGGCCCATGATCCAGAAGACGTGTAAAATTTTTATAAAGAATGCCTCTTTTGCTGTCAGTTACTTTTACAAACTACATAGATTTGTATATAATATGTAAAAAGCTAAGACTCTATTAGGAAGGTATTTTTTACATTATCGATTTAGCCTACCACTAAAAGCAGAGCCGCAGAGGGCGTGGGCGACGTGGGCCACCGCCTACGACCTCGTGGTCCGAGCGGCCTCGCGCCATAGATTTTACATAAATAAAAGTTTAATAATGAAGTGCCTCGCAGGAAAGGTAAGGACCTTTTTTGGCCCTTAAAATGTTTTTCTTTTTTTCCCACGATATATTTGTCAACAGAGGGCCTCGTGGATACGACTTTGCCTGATTTTCCTTACTGGCGACCAGAGGGCCTCGCAAAATGTATCTTGCCCACATAAAATTATGATCTTGCGCCGCCACTGACTAAAAGTGGGTTTTATTTGACGCTTGAGTATATTCTTTTTTCTTTTAGTGTTATATCATTCCTGAATAGTGTAGCTTTCTGATTGTAAATGAATGTTTATGATAGGTTCAGTACTTCCAAAGATTAGTCGCTACAAACAAACAAAGCCAAAAACAAACCCACAAAGTTACAAACTTTACCTCTTTATACAGGGTGGTACCTAAGTAATGAGCCAAAATTTAGCTGGAGAATTGTGACGTTTAAATATTGCGATTTAACTAAACTTACCTTAGTACAAAAGTTAATATTAACTGAGATAAAGGGTGTTAAAGTTCAAAAAATATTTTCAAATTATTTCAATAATTTTTGATACATTTTGAATATTGTAGTAAAATTTGGTATCTAGGGGTTTTTTAACATGAGCTATTCATATCTAATGTCAATTTTTAGGTGTTAACTAGAGGAAACCACATACATCACTACTTTCAATTTATCTAAAACGGCCAGTAAAATATTCTATGTTTTTACACAAAAAGGTGTACTTTGTAAGAATGGCACTGAGCCACCGTTTTCAAGATATTTGCATTTAAGCGGTTTAGTGCAACCAAAAAGTATATGGATAAATACACAAATTCACTCCTTTATAATGGGGCAGTTGTAGTCTCTAATACGTTGTTTTTAAAGGCATTTTTGGGTTGCACTAAATAACTTAATGGTGAATATCTAGAAAACGGTTGCTCAGAGCGATTCTTACAAGGTATACTTTTTGTAACATTTTAGTAATTTTAAATCTCCCTGTATATCATAGAGCGATTCTTTTTAACGCTTTTATTTTAGAAAAATATAGTTGCTTGCTTGACTGGATTTATGGCTTTTCTGCAAGGCAATCGCCTATAAAAGAAATATATTTCTGTTTTTTAATTAATTTTTAAGTTAAGTTAGGATTAATTACCGTCGTGTTTTGGTTTAAAAAATTACGTAGGTGGGTCATTTGGCACATAATAAAGCCGCGTCCAGACTTGCAACAAGATGCCGTGCCGCTCCCAGGCCACATAGGGCGGACGTGGACGTGAACTGAACGGAATTCTCGTCGTTACTGAACGGAATTCTCGTCGTTACTGAACGAAATTCTCGTCGTTACAAAGGCTTGGCGAATGATTTACCGGTCGCCGGGAGCTTGTCGGTTTCGGTTTTTTGGCGTCAAAGGAGCGCGTACAGGTTGGTTAGTGTGGGCAGATGTTTGGCGAATTTTTACAAGTCTGGACGCGGCTTTATGAACGTGCCGCGTCTAACAAGTAAAATACTACATTGCGCGAGTGGTAAATTTGTAGATTCTTAATTTTGTTGTTTTCTCTTTAAGGAATTCAGAATCTAACAAAACCCCAACATCAAAGGGAAAAGTCGATTCTGGTCAATTTCATTCAAAATCACTCATAACTACAAGAAAAAATGGACATAACAAGTTAGAACCACAGACTGATTTTGTGAAAACTAAAACTAGTTTAAAAAATTGTTTAAAAAACAATAAACAACCTGTTTAAAACCTAGAATAAGGAGTTTTTTTATATTTTAGTATTTTATCCCAATATAAAATTAGTAATTTATGTAACAAGTGTATAAAGTGATACTTTTTTTTACGAATCGAAAGTTTGACAGCACGAGCAGTTAGGCGAGTGCGGCAATTCCATAAATAAAAAAGACACTTTATGCATGTATGCATACTATATTTTTTCTACAACCGTATTAAAATTTTTTAAATTACCAGTTTATACATGTTTTATTTATTTAAACTTATAAATTTTAATTTTTGCATGACAGCCATTATATTGCAACAAAAAATCATAGCCTCCTTATTTTTCAAAAGATAATTATCCTCTTCCTAACTATGTCGTGATTTAATTTTAGAAAATTATATTTACTTACTTTCTGTAGAAATAATACTAAAACAGTATTAATTTTTCTTATTCATCCAAATTTATTATTACTATTTATTTTAAATCATTCCTATTAAATTTTTTCGCAAACTGTCAAATTTTAAAACTAGTGACACATAAACTAAAAGAAATACTGACGAAATCAAAGGTAACTTAACCGTTTGGTTCAGTTAATGTCGCGTTTACTGTTGCATTGCATAAATTGCTATTTAGGTTTATTGTAGTAGGCATGGAAACAGAAAACTAATTCAAAGTGTGAAGAAAAGCTTCGAAATGTTACTTTTTTAAGACTTTATGTAGTGTACCAGAATGGAGTACTTTAACTTCATGTTAACAGTAAAAAAAATATTTTTTTAACGGTCGTTAAAAAATTTAATTACACTGGTCGACACAATTTTTCTTACACGTAGTAATTTATAGTGTGTTCCAGGATAGGTGTTACAAGAGGACAAATTGACCTTTTGTAACACCTATTGAAATTTTTGGGAAAACTGGTCGCATGGTCCAAAACTAATAAATACAAAATTTTACCCCAATTGGTATTATACAGGGCGAATTATAACGAAAAATATGAAAAATGCCCAGGAGCTGAATACTTTTATTTTTTTAAATAGAACAAAATTGAATTGGGATTGTAAATGTTGTAGAGAATTGAATTTTATGTCAAAATATGACGTTATAGCATAAGAGTAAACAAAATATTGATTGTCAATTTTTTATATTACCCATCACAACTTAAATAATGGGCAAGAAAAAGCACAATTAAAAAAATATATATAATTTTATTTTTATTTTTTAAATTAGCTGTTTTAAGCCAAATATTTTAAAAACTGTTACTGCATAATGTAAAAAATTAACAAAAATATGTTTTCTACTTTAATTCTATAACTATTATGTTTTGACAAAAAATTTAAGTCTCTACAACATTTCCTTAAAAATGTTATCCTATTTTTAAAAATTTTATGATTTTTCATATTTTTGGTTATAACTGTATATTACCAATCGGAGTAAAATTTGATATTGTGAACACCTACTATAAAAAAGTATACATTTTGGGAATTTTAAAAATATACATTTTTGGGAAGTTTAAAATAAGTATATTGGTTTACTTAACATTGGGAAATTTGCTACATAAAAATATACGTGAGGTGTCAAGGTTTTAAAAGTATAAATCAAACAATTTTCTAGGTTACTCTTATAATAATAAAATAAAAACATTAAACAAACTGGGTCGCCTAGAAATGCAAAACAAATACTGGAAAATTTAATATTTAAAGGGAAGACAATTTTAAGAAGGGGGTAGTAGAATCCTGACTTTGAAAAAATACTGGGTGTTCCCATTGTCCGAATAGTTTAAGGGAAGAAAGGGAGATGTTGATAGTATTATACTGGTAAAATTGTAATTTTATTTAGTGCAAAATATAATATTTTTTTATTTATTTTTTAAAGTGAGGGTAAAGTGTCCAATACCCCATCCGAGTTACGCACCCCAGGCGACGTATTTGGTTAAAGAAAAATACGTTGTCACAATATCTATTAGTTTTCGATCATGCGACCAGTTTTCTTACAAGGAGATTTAAAAATTTTAAAATTTTTGGTCTATTTGTCCTCTTGTAACACCTATCGTGGGGCACATTGTATACTTACCCACCTACTCTTATTAAAAAAAAACATAAAGTTTTTGTTAAATCACCCTTAGTATTTTTTTTGTAACAGTGACTGTCACATTTATCCACGTCAATGCTGAAGATTCTTGAGAAAATTATTTGTTTTTCGTATACTGTCTGCACGAAATATTAATATTTAAATTTTTTTCAAACGAGTATTGCAATAAAACCTAATGTGATATACAAATTTCATAAAATTAATTTTCTTGTTTAGAGGTGATTCGGGAAGCTCCGCCCAGCGGGTAACGCCGTCCACCGTTCCGATTTATAAACGCAACCTCTAATCGGTCCGATATCTATTACTAAGTACAGGGTGTTTGGTTACATTTTGAACGGAGTCTACTCGCTTTATTGTTTAAGATAAAGAAATAATAAATACAAAAGTTTTAGGGTTTTATAAGAACGGTCAGGATTACTAAAAAATAATCAAACGACAATCGCAAAGTGAACAAATGAGCATCGACTTTGTTATTTTAAACGGAACACTATGTATATTTTAAGGCTCATTGGAAAGGGTATATTTACCTGTTTACAAAAATATATACTTTGTTTATGTTTGGACCATCAGTTATCGCAGAAAATGACTCTGAATCCTAGAAAGGTCAACCGCTCTGATTCATACATCAATTTTAGGCGAAGAACCAATTCTAAAACGTTATTTACCAATCGGTTATGTTGACGTTTAAACAATGCATTATACGTAAAGTTGTCACCAATTATTACCGCGGTTATAATTGGTTGAACGCCTAAAATTGATGATGGACATTTTAACATGGGCAGCTTTGGTTTCATTTGTTTCTCTAAAAATGGCCTTTCTGTTATTTGTTTTGGCTGAAGTAAAATAATTGTCTAAAACAATAAGTATTTTAATGTAAAAAAATGGAGCTTCATGTTTGTTCTTATTATTATTTTTTTACTTTAAACAACTTGAAGTGGTTCTATAACACGTTATTTTAACAATAAATAAACAAAAACAATAAATTAGTCCCTTTCTTTATTTCTAGTAACTGTCCGCTTTTTTTCTAGCCACAGTATTTCTGTTGTCAAAATTTTTCACACACATAATAAATTGCATATGTTGAGGGATTTACTAAATTAGGATACTCCGTCCTATAATAATTTCATGTTTGACGGTAATTATTTAATTAAAAGTATATTTTTGAAAACTTTATTTTTCGTTAGAATAAATTCCATAATATAAAAAAATGAAACACGCGTTCAAAGCCAGTGACAGAAAGGCCATATTTAGAGAAACAAATAAAAGCAAAGCCGCCCATGTCTACAAATTAAAGCGGCTGACTTTTCCAGGATTCAGAGTCATTTTCTGCGATAACTGGTGGTCCAAACGTAGACGAAGTATATATTTTTCAAAACAGGAAAATATGCTTTTTCCAAATGAACTTAAAATATACATGGTGTTCCTTTAAACATAACAAATTCGATGCTCCATTCTTTACTTTGCGATTTTTATTTGTTTATTTTTTCAGCAAATCCTAGCGCTTCTTATAAAATACTAAAACTTTTGTATTTAAAATATTTTTCTATCCCAAACAATAAAACGTTCAACCCCGTTCAAAATATAACCGAACACCCTGTACAAATATTAAAGCTAAAATGCCAACTTAGCTGATTTGTGGTCGGCAGCCGTTCGGTTATACGAACAGTTCCGAAGTTAAAATAAGACAAAAATAAGGCAAACCCAAAACCGACATAAATAAAGCCAGGCACTATCCTTATTAAGGGAGTTCTTATCCTACCATGCATCTGCGCAAGCTTAGATGTCAAAATATGGCCTGTATTAGGTATTAGTGCCTGGCCTTATTTTACTGTGCAATATTTCTCTAATATTAATTGCCTGTGTGCGATAAAAAGGTTAAAACCGGTAATTCCTTTTTATTCAAGTTTCATTACTTATTTTTTTAAGTAGCGAATTATTGCCACCAAAAAATGGATAATACTAAAATTAAAGTCTGATTTATAAACTCGGCCTTAGTATTATTAAAATATTATGTTTTATAAGTTTTTAAAGATATCGCAATTTTAAAGAAAATATTCCGATATGGCAAGACCGCACAGGGCAAACCATATATTTGCGATTTAGTTGTGTAGATATTTAAAATTTTGTTAGTAATAAAAATATATTTTTTTTTATTTTTACATAAAATGTGTCAAAAATTTTTTTTTATATGTTGGGTGTTAACTTTTAGTCTTATCTCCATAATTGTATTACTTAGAAGACTCTAAAAGTCTAGGGCTTATAATAAATATTAGATAACAAGTTATATAGTTTAGTTAATTTAAAAATGTTTTATTTTTTAGTAAAAATATCTAACTTGGTAAGCGGCCTTGTCCACCCTCGGTGGGCGGCGTTATCCAATTTATCGGGCATCTCCTCACATTGGTAGGTTCTTATTGCTTTTTACAGGTTAACTGGACCGAAATGGCGGAGAACTATCCAGTATCCCGATTGTAATGCTATATTTTCCTTATATAGGAAACGCGGGCTCATCATGACCCACTTTTCTGCCTCCCAAGATGATTTTTATAATAAATTAAAAAATTATAATAAACAACCAGAATTATTAAAAATTCACAAACATGTTAATGGATATTTTCAATTCCACAATTGTTGGAAAGATACTTTTTCCGACGATCACATATGAAAATGACATAAAACGCACTCCTTGATCCTTTAGAAAACTTTTCAACACTAGTGTTATATGACAGATGCTTAAATTTACAGTATCTTTTTAACAAACTAAAGGTTTTGACTCACCAATGCTAACACATATTATCTTTTTTTTAAATTATATTCATTTTAATTTTATGTTTTATCATTTTACATTTTTGTACAAAAATGGTACGTTCATACAAAATGGTTCGTCATCACTGCTCTAAACTATAAGGGTATTTATTAAGGCGCGTGCCTTAACTGACATGAAACAAATATTTTATTGCAATCAGTAATTTTTATAGATAATTTTTGTTTTCTTTTTACTTTTAAAAAATTGTTACCTATGTTATTTTTAATTATTTAAAATAAAAATTACTAACAATGTAAAAAAATGATTAATTCCTAAGTCAATGTTAGCAAATAATTATAAAATCTAAAATGTAACTTGATAAATTATGTTATTGTTGTTGTTTTGGTCCAAAATATTATGGTAAAATTAAAATATTACTTCACAAGTAAAAGAAGAATTTCGGACTTCCATTGTCTTTATTAATTTATTCACACAACGTTTCGGGCAGTACTATCTTTGTCCGTTCTCAAGTGTAAACTTTTACTTCACAATATAGAGAAGTTAAGCAAAAGTTATTGTTTTTCCTTTTTTTTTTTTTTTGTTTTTACATCTTCCCTTTAAGTCCCTTCTTCTTGCCAAGCCAAGTAATTATTTCTATTTTTGTAATTGCCCGCCATTTCCTGCGAATTTACCCGAGCCTAGCCGAGCCAATCCGAGCAATTATTTTTATTTTTAAATTTTCCGCAATCAATATTACCAATTTTCGTTTGTGTTTCCTTGCCAAGGCGGATTAAATAAAGTTATCATATTTTATGGTCATAATGGATGCGTTCCAAGGAAAATATACTTTTTAATAAGAAGCGCTCGATTTTTAAATGTGTCCGAAAATATAGGTTATGTTTGTGACGTCACCTTTTTGCCATAATATTTTTTATCTGACAAAATAAACCAATACTTGCATACCATAAAATAAAATCACTAAAAAAACATTTAAAAAAATTGTATCTTACCCTTAATAACGATTTAAACGTAAATCTCCTATAAAAAATATCCAAAGGTCAGTGACCCCTGTTTACAGGTTTTAAAAATCTCTGTAATGTTATAACCCACCTATTTTTTACCTTTTAGACTGTAATACTTATTTCTAATTTCATCATCTTGCTTAATTTTTCCTTTGTCAAAACAAAAACATATTTTTCTTAAAATTAAAACTATTTCCAAATTTTATCAATTAACAATAACACGAGCGATACTTTTTCTTGTAAATAGCACTAGAGCGGAACGCTATTAACTTTTAACCTCTTATCAAAATCACTTACAAAATAATTATTGCGACGCGTACCAAGTTTATAAAAAGCAAAGAAACGTTAAGTAAGATGACACTCTTAGACACTCTTCTATACTTTTAGCTTATTCTTACAACTCTTTACTTTAGTCTCTGTTCAATTTTTTATTAATTTAAATAAAACTACAGTTTTTATTAAAAGTAAATTTTATTCAATCTACAAGTGCTTACTCACAAAAAGAACCTCAA